>JAMPIV010020254.1:0-55000 GCA_024509875.1 Oreohelix idahoensis
TAGCTGGCGCTGAGAATTTTTGATTCCTATCGTCTTCAGGCGAACTTGCCTAACGTACACCTTGCATAAAACACCTTACACATGCTCTTTGATGTGGCTTTCGGCTCACTTCCTTATTGTTGCTGTTCACTCACGCGCAATCCTAATTTCTGCTGGTGTTTCCTGAACTGCACTCAGTCGTTGAGCCCTTTTTTTGGTTAGTCCAGTGGTTCTCAATCTTTTTGGGTCAAGGTACCAGCTGGTTAGTTGGCCAGACCCTCGGGTACTACCTAAGATTACCGTAGGCATAGAACGCCAAGGAAGAGTTTTCTTTTTTGTGATGTATATGTAAACATTTTTATAGAGGGGCACATCCAATTGGCAGAGTGGTTAGAACGCTTTCCTCTCGCTCACAGTTACTGGGTTCCGGGTTCGAAATCTGGTAGCGTCCTGATCCACTCTACCCAGCTGTACATGGGTACCTGCACTCCTTGGCTAGGGAAGGCAAAGGCAGCGAGGAAGAGAACGGGTCACCTTACCTCATAAGAACCTGGACTTAGTATGGAGAAATCTCTTAACACTTCATCCTTACGGGGTGTCCCTAGGGGAGGGGCTAGGAGTGGCTCAGAGGTATGGCATCCGCCTCGTATTCAAGAGGTACCTGGTTCGAATCCCAGTTGAGGGATTATAATTTATTGAAATATTTTTTTTCAGAACCAGTGGTCCTAATTACGTCATACTCCCCCCTGGTCTACTGGGTAGTGAGATCGGATACCTAGCCTTCTCGGATAAGGGCAAAAATAATAGGAGGTCCTGTGTGCAAGTTGCGCACGTTAAAAATTCCACGGCAGTTGGAAATCGTAAAGAGTAGGCTTATCAGGCCGCTGCCCTGGCAAAATTTAAAAATTAGGAAACCTACCCACCACAAAAATATTTACAGAACGTGTGATTCCTATACATATATACACACATTGGGATTCTCGCCGGTGCTACGGAGTTCGTGCACTGCGCTGAGATCCTCCTTCTGTGATCTAAGGTAGGAGATCGGAGCACTGATGACGTTGTCCGCGTGCAATGAAGATAGTCCTTAAAAATCTAACCAATCAAATCAAACTCTTCACCTCCCTCATAATCACTGTGATGAGACTTTCTTTACATATATGTTATAGTGGAACTAACAAATAATTTTAATAGTTATTGCTACTCTTTAACTTTTAAACTGAAAAACAAAATGTCAGTACTGTTCAGACAAGAAATAACAAAAAAGTTACTCTAAACAAAAAAACCGCCACCACTCAAAACGTTACTGATAATCCCCAATCTGCCTTAACTGCGGCTACGCGATTGATCCGGGACCCACGTTAATACAGGCCCAACTGTTCCAACTTGCCGATCGAGCTTCGTAAGATTTCGGCGGTAAGATATCACGCTCTGGGAAACCGGGCTTCCATACCCGATATTTAGCCGTATGCCCGAACTTTTACTAACCCTCTCGCTATAACAATAGAAATATCATATGTGTGTATACATACTTTTGAATTTAAATTCAAAGATGCCTAACATATGAGGAACATAGAAAGCCCATATGGCCGTCACCAGTATCATTTTCAGAAGAAAAAAAACTTTATGGAGATGCAAATGGCCTTTCTTTGAAAATATTCAAGTAGACGTATGAGAGTGTACGAAGAAGAAGAAGAAATTAAATGATTTCGCAATTAGCTTATACATATTTTGTTGAAAACTAATCAGGTACCACTCCGCCATTTTGAGTACCACATTATGCGTTTGACATATTGAAAGGAGTACGCACACCGCCTTGGCTGAGAACCACGAGGTTAGACCAAGGGAAAACAAAAAACAAAGCATAAAAATGGAATCTAGTTATGTTCTATAAAATTAATCCAGTTGTGTCCGAGCATGAGATTAACTTGCTTGTTGGCAGGCCAGTTGTATGTTTGATGTCCTGACATTAAGAACGAGCCACAAATGCAAGACGTGGAATGGGGATTTATAGAAAGAGGCATAATGCAGAAATGATGTAGATTGACGTTTATGAATTCTCAGTGGAATAGCCTGCCAAATGCATGTCTTGCGTTTGGAATGACGTCTTCTTAGTGGAACAGCTAAACAGGGAATTTGGCTTTGGTTTGCGTGACATTGATAATTATTAGGATGCTGGTTGATGATTTCGTGTGGCCGCGTCATAAATTGTTAAAGTATAGTGGTGGAGGTTTGGGTAAAATAAAATGCTTGATTAAACTCAAATAGAACAGTCCCAACTAAGATGGTTTGGCCATGTCTGCAGAATGGGAGAAGATCGGCTACCACGACAAGCATGGGAAACAAAGAGCCAGGGATCCAGACCTCCAGGACGACCCAGAGTCCGCTGGGAGGACAACATTAGACAATCTTTGAAGGACCGAGGACTAGAATGGAACCAGGCCAGGAAGAAGACAGCTGATAGAATAGTCTGGCGCTCTCTCTTCCAAACCTCTACACCTCACGGTAGAAGAGGAACGACTAAGTAAGTAAGTAAGTAAGCTATGTATCGGTCAATGTTTACTAGCAATAAAGTTGCTTAAATAATTTTGAATTTAAAAAAAAATGAAAAACGATAATAAAGTCATTTTTACACATGAGCAATACACTAGTAACGAGGGAGGATCAGGAATAACCTTCCGTAAGTCACAATCAAAACTCGGAAAGAAGGACACTATTGTTATTGTTAAACAGAATCGACATCATTGCATTCCAGGCAAACCAGTAGGTGCTCAGTCTCCCTCAGTAAATGTCGAAGAGTATGAATGCTGGCTGTTCCTGTAGCTCGCTGGTTATAAACACGACTGATGCATCCTCTCATACGTCCATCTCTGCTAGCCTAACGTTTGATGCCAAATTCCAACAGTCTTAACCTTTATGATTCATCTATTGCTGTGTCATTCTCTAACAGGCGATCATTAATTGTTCTCAGTATCTTATCCATATTCAGTGTCCCCACTGAGAGTGCTCTTGATGCTAGTCTGTCAGCTCTCTCATTATCGCATACCCCTGCTTGATCAGGACAGTATATCCACACCAGCTCCTGCAGACTCGAAACTTCTATGAGTGTTTTCCATTCATGCCATAGCCAACCATTTTGAACCTTTGGAAGCATGGACTGAGAGTCTGACACAATGACTTCCTTTGTTAATGAAGTTTCAGTTAGCCATCTTAAGGCTGCAGCGACTGCTTCTACCTCCATTCTCATGCTGAAAGTTGTTATCTTGTAGGTCCCGCTATGTTCGGCGACGATTCTGCCCTTTAACATAGCAGAGAAGCCTAACTTGATTTCTCACAACGGACCACATATCCATCTTTATACACAATGACATCATTATCCCCGGCATGATCATGTATCAGTTTATTAATTTCCAGTTCTGCTTTCCCATTGCCCCACGTTCTACTTTCTCTGCCATGGCTGATGATGACTTGCGGGTAGTTAATCCAGAGATAATGAAAAGTCGCTAGATTTGGATATATTACACCTACTGATAACATAACAAAATAGTCTTTGATCTGGAATCCGCGTGGTGAGAGAAAAAGTGTGGAACCTAAAATACTTAGAGAAGGGAAGACAGACGTGACCAGGGAAAAGAAAGACAATTGTTCTCTAACATCATTCTACAACATTATTGTAGAGCGCCTTTAGAGGACGACACAGGCAGGAATATATTCTACACGGTAGAAGTATATTAAAGGAAAATTTTTAAAGCGTTTAGTTTTCACATTGTTAAAAGACGTTAGGAGAAAATAAATAAAAGTATAGTTTCCGCATTGTAAAAAGTCTTTAGACGAAGACACACACAATTGATGGTTTCCACATTGTAGAAAGACGCTGAAGGAAGACACAAAGGAATGTACGTTTACTACAAGTAAAATGAGTTATTGGAAGACAAAGAAATGTATGTTTACTACAAGTAAAATGAGTTATTGGAAGACAAAGAAATGTATGTATCCTACAAGTAAAATGAGTTATTGGAAGACAAAGAAATGTATGTTTACTACAAGTAAAATGAGTTATTGGAAGACAAAGAAATGTATGTTTACTACAAGTAAAATGAGTTATTGGAAGACAAAGAAATGTATGTTTACTACAAGTAAAATGAGTTATTGGAAGACAAAGAAATGTATGTTTACTACAAGTAAAATGAGTTATTGGAAGACATAGAAATGTATGTTTACTACAAGTAAAATGAGTTATTGGAAGACAAAGAAATGTATGTTTCCTACAAGTAAAATGAGTTATTGGAAGACAAAGAAATGTATGTTTCCTACAAGTAAAATGAGTTATTGGAAGACAAAGAAATGTATGTTTCCTACAAGTAAAATGAGTTATTGGAAGACAAAGAAATGTATGTTTCCTACAAGTAAAATGAGTTATTGGAAGACAAAGAAATGTATGTATCCTACAAGTAAAATGAGTTATTGGAAGACAAAGAAATGTATGATTACTACAAGTAAAATGAGTTATTGGAAGACAAAGAAATGTATGTTTACTACAAGTAAAATGAGTTATTGGAAGACAAAGAAATGTATGTTTACTACAAGTAAAATGAGTTATTGGAAGACAAAGAAATGTATGTTTACTACAAGTAAAATGAGTTATTGGAAGACAAAAAATGTATGTTTACTACAAGTAAAATGTATTGTTTCCTACAAGTAAAATGAGTTATTGGAAGACAAAGAAATGTATGTTTCCTACAAGTAAAATGAGTTATTGGAAGACAAAGAAATGTATGTTTCCTACAAGTAAAATGAGTTATTGGAAGACAAAGAAATGTATGTTTCCTACAAGTAAAATGAGTTATCTCAATATTGCATGTCCATCGTTCCTTCCATTTTTCGCTCGCTACACAGAGACCCTGACGCCCTTACTAGAACTGCCATGCTGTGGACTCCAGAAGGAAGGCGAAAGAGAGGTCGGCCAAAAGCTACTTGGCAGAGAACTGTGGAGACAGAGATGCAAAGCATGAACCAGAACTAGGGTACCACAAGAGGGAAGGCTGCCGACCGAGCAAATTGGAGACAATTTGTTGCTGCGCTACAAGATGCCACCAGATTGATGGTCACTGATTGCGACCAATGACCAAAGAATGCAGTATGGGATCACCACTGTAGTAGTCTCCATGCAAAAAGCTAGCGTTGAAACACATATACAATTTGGCAATGGCTTCAGCTGCATCATGAGTTTGCCAGGCCCAAACACAACCTTACCGTAGTCGCATCTTACGTTAAGCGTGGACGGTTGGCAGAGATTCATTGCGTACGTAGCGTCACGCTGCATCTTTTTTCTTAAAAAGATTTGATGAAACATTTCGTGCACTTTTTTCTTAAGATGTCAGGTCACATTTAGTGGGTTTTTTTCCCCCCTTACTGTAAATTTGAACCTATCCTCCTACCAGGCCCGTCAGCCAAGTGGCGGATGTTTGAACGGCCTCTAGGTATACAGGTTATATGTGAATACTGAATTAGCAGCCGTGGACCAAAGCAGGTGGTTGTCACAGATGGCGAGGTGGGATAGTTGTTGGGGACATTTCGGTATAAAATCACCACTGAAGCTTTAAGACGTGACAACCAGCGAAACTGAGGCACTTTAACTCCTTCTCTCCCCACTGCACGTCTGAGTTCGATTTTTTTATTCAAAAGCATATGGGACACAACCGAATATAAACCGACGGGAAGTAACTGAAAACTACCGTCGTATTATCGCTTGTACAAATTATGAATAAAAACAACTCGGAGAAGATGACTTCTCCTGAATGCATTATCAAAATAAATAGATGTTTCAAAATAATTCAATTAATTTCAAACACCTGGGCACGTTAATAACATCGGATGGAAGAAGCTTCTCAGAAGTAAAGAGTAGAATAGCCTAGGCAAAAGCAGCATTCTATAAAATGGAAAGTATTTTATGTAGCAATTCTTTGTCAATGAAAGTTAAAAAGAGATCTCTTAAGTGTTATATAGAACCAATCCTGACATATGGAAGTCAGTCATGGACAATTAGTAAACAAGTAAGAAAAGCACTACAGTAACACTGGATACAGGAAGTTGTGGAGATACATGAAAGCCTATGACATCACACATGAAGAAGCTGAAGAAGAAGCTGAAGAAGAAGCTGAAGAAGAAGCTGAAGAAGAAGCTGAAGAAGAAGCTGAAGAACAAGCTGAAGAACAAGCTGAAGAAGAAGCAGAAGAAGAAGCTGAAGAAGAAGCAGAAGAAGAAGCTGAAGAAGAAGCAGAAGAAGAAGCTGAAGAAGAAGCAGAAGAAGAAGCTGAAGAAGAAGCAGAAGAAGAAGCTGAAGAAGAAGCTGAAGAAGAAGCTGAAGAACAAGCTGAAGAAGAAGCAGAAGAAGAAGCTGAAGAAGAAGCAGAAGAAGAAGCTGAGGAAGAAGCAGAAGAAGAAGCTGAAGAAGAAGCAGAAGAAGAAGCATAAGAAGAAGAATAAGAAGAAGAAGTATATTTGAAGCAACATTTTATGGGCTTTTGTTTTCTTACATAGATTTAGGGGCAAAAATTTCCAGGGTTTTTTGTTTCTTTTTTACTTTACGTAGATTTGAAGCAATTTTCCGTTGGATTTTTCTGTTGCAAATCTGAAGTAAAATGTTGTTAGCTTTTTTCTTACATATATTTAATGCACTATTTTGCGGAATTGTTTCGTATATAGATTTGAAGCAACAATTCACGGACCTATTTCAACCGTTGATAAGATTAAGGCACCTTGCACAACGTTCTACCAGTTCAATACACGTGTTCTGCATACCACATCATAATGCCAAATTTGATTCATGGTTCATTGTTGACTACGAAGATAGATGCACATCTGAAGCGGTGCTACACTGCAAAGATGTTCGAAAGTCTTCACGAGAACTCCCCGGTGTACTTGCAATCCGCTCGGCAAATTACTCACTCGGACACAGCCATATTCATTCCAGATACAAGGCAATTGCTAAGGTTGTCTGGCAGCGACGTATCATTTAGCTGGTCGATTTCCATATGAATATAAAATAAATGGTGTCGCATCCGTCAAAATAATGTATTGCCGTCTTGATGCATAATACGCTGTTGTTTGTTTGTTGTTCGTCTTTTTTGTGTATGATCTTGTTGATTCAGATTAATAGGGAAAAAGTGTGGAAGGAATATTCTACACTTCTTCTAGATATGAATTGGTTTGGTTTGGTTTTAAGGACTATCTTCATTGCACACGGACTACTCCATCAGTGCTCTGATCTCCTCCATTAGATCACACAAGAAGGATCTCAGCACAGTGCACGAACTCCGTAGCACCGGCGAGAATCCCAATGTGTGTATATAGGAATCACACATTCTATAAATATTTTTTTGTTGTGCGTAGGTTTCTAATATCTTAAATTTTGCCAGGGCAGCGGCCTTATGTCCTACTCTTTACGATTTGCAACTGCCGACGGATTTTTAACGTGCGCAACTTGCACATGGGACCTCCTATTTTTCGCCCTTATCCGAGAAGGCTAGACATCCGATCTCACTACCCAGGAGTCCAGGGGGGATTATGACATCATTAAGACCACTGGTTCTGAAAACAGATTTTTCCATAAACTATATTCCCTCAACTGGGAATCGAACTCGGTACTTCTAGAACTCGAGGCGGACGCCATACCTCTTAGCCACTCCAACCCCCATAGAGATATAAATTAGATTTGAAGATATAGATATGAATTATTTATCTGTATTCAGTTCTTTCACCATCTTGCTCTTCAGTTTTAGCACATTTGTTTTTCTCTAAAGGTTAAGTTTCTGCTGCTTTATTCATTTTCATTGTTTTCTTCGTCATCCAACTGACTTTTGTTTCCTTTGACATATATACAAATAATAGCGTAATGCAAAGCTGTTAGAAAGCGCCACCTTGCCTTTTGTCACCTCTTACGACACGCCTGGACGGTGGAGTGTAGTGCAGTGGGCCAATTCTTTCTTTATCTCAAAGAACACCGGGAACAACACGAAGCTAGTCAGCTTCATGCCCAACCTCACATTAGTCGCCTTTTACGGCACACCTGAGGAAGCAGTTGGCCATTTCTTTCTTTGCCTTCAGCAGAGACCGCAGCGACTGACAGCTCAAATACTTAGACATGGAATTGCATTTTTTAAAAAATAAAATAAAATTATATACAAACCCCCTTGACACAAACTGGGGAGTCCACTGTGAGGGCTTTCTACTAGAAATTGAGAAACATTGATCTGGGCGAAGGAGGTAAGTGCTCAAGATAGTTGGCTTCGACATGAATGGCAAACTCCATAGAAGCATCGAATCTTCAAGAACTGATATGGATCTACTGTCCTGCGCATGCTGGGGTACGTGGCAATGAAAGAGCTGACAGACTAGCTTCAAGAGCACCCATAAAAAGGTACATTGGCCATGGGTAAAGAAGAAAGAGGCCACAGCAATTGTTTCTGAAAATACACAGGGAAAAGACAAATATAATGAGAATAAATGCAGGTAATGATAACAGGGTTGAACTTGAAGAAGCACCAATACAAGATGTAGAATTGTACACATATCTTGGCAGCAATATAGACAAAGTTGGAGGGACAGACAGTGATATCAAAATAAGAATACAAAAAGCAAGAGGAGCTTTCATTGCATTGGGAAACATATGGAGATCAAGAGAAATCGGATCCAGCACGAAAATAAGAATCTTCAACTCAAATGTGAAGTCAGTCCTATTGTATGGCTCTGAGACATGGAGAACAACAAAGACAACTACCAAAAAGCTACAGACTTTCATAAATGGGTGCTTGCGTAGAATAGAGGGATTAAAATGGTATGACAAGGTTACCAACGTGAAACTGATGACAAGAACTAGACAAGTGCCAGTGGAACAAGAGATGAGAAGAAGACGATGGCGATGGATAGGACAAAAACTGAGGAAACCTGTTGATAACATTACAAGGCAGTCCTTGTTCTGGAATCCCCAGGGCAAGAGAAGCAGAGGTAGACCACGAAGCACATGAAGAAGAGAGCTGGAAACAGAGGTGAAAATGATAAAGAGAACGTGGAAAGAACTTGAGATGATGGCACGTGACAAGAGGACTTGGCATGTGTTTGTTGAAGGCCTATGCTCCTTTGGGAGTGGAGGGTTATGAATGAATGAAAGAAGAAATACTGAGGGCACTTCATGTTCGTCTATTAGAGAATCACACTACAATCGATGAATCATCATGGCTAAGACTGCTGGAATTTGGCATCAAATGTAAGACCAGCAGGGATGGGTGTATCAGAGGAAGCATCCGACTTGTATATGACCAGTGTGCAACAGGAACAATTAGCCTTCATACCCTTCGACATTTGCTGATTGAGACTGAGCACCTATGGGTTTGCCCGGGGTGCAATGACGCCGATTCTGATTAACATTAAGTGCTTAAGATTCTTTAGTTCTGTTCACCTTTGTTCAGTGTGCATCAGGTCGTCTCATTCTGCTTATCCTTTTCGTTCAGTTTCTTCACACTTCTGTGTTGATGATGTTGTCTCTCTTTGTATCTCACATCCCCCTTCTGCTCCACACAGACCTTCAACAAACTCACGCCGAGTCTTCCTGTCACGTGCCATCAGCTCAAGGTCATTCCATGTCTACCTCACTACTTTCACGTCTGTCTTCATATTTCTTCTCCATGTGTTCTTCTGTCTTCCTGTACCTCTCTAAACCTGCAGCTTCCAGAACAAGAACTGGCGTGTAATCATATCAAATAGTTTCCAAACGCCTGTGCTATCCATTGCCAGAGTCATTTCTCATATCTTCTTCTTCTTTCTTCTTTGTTCATCCTGAAAAGGACGCTGGTTGCGTTGTGTCCGTTTACAGCGAAGCTGCGATATTTGTGCCTTTTGGCTGACAATTCCGACTTCACCACGGCAATTTTGGGACCGGGTTAGCCTTTCCTCTTCGATCCCTACTCACTCAGCCAGACTGCAGTGATGCAGCCTGTTTCCAGGAACACCACTTGAATGTGAAGTAGGGTCTTGGTCAGCTCTGGTTCGCTGACCCTGACGCAAGCATTCTAGCTATGGGTTGCTAACTGCATTCCTCACTGTAGACGCGTCTTAGGTCCTGTTGCGCACATATTCTTTTGTGTGGCGCACAGATTACGCATACAAATGTAAAATGTAATTATTTGTCTGATAAAAATATATTTATCTTTGAATTCACGATTCTTAGCCAAAGGGACAGAACTCAGATTAGTCGATGTGTATTCATTCTATGAGTTATCTGTTCTTGTATCTTTCCTGAATATCGAACTCGGCGTAGGAATCTAGGTTTACAGCGATCTATTCTTTGTTTGGTTAGAAATAGATTGTTCTTGCTTCAGGATATCTATGGCCCGAATATATGTGTATTTCTTGTCTATGTAGGACGAGTCTGTCTTATATCTTAATATCTTTGTATGTCTAAGTCGAACTATATCTTCGGTGTCGAACTCGGGGGCTAAAGGTTGTTCGGTGGATGTGTCGCTAAGGGGAGTTGTTGAAGGCTGTCAGACGAGGAGTCGAGATTTTGATCTGGGTACGGGGCAAGACATGTTCTTATGTCCCCGAGTTTTTCTTTCATCATGGGGGAAGCCTTCTGTGAATTTAATGGCAAGTCCATTAACATTAGTCCCATGTGTTTAATTCTAATGTCTGGAGACGGTTCGAATTGTGGTGTTTTCGAACACAAAGGTAATCGCTCTTCCTACTTTGTCCTGTAGCCGGTGAAGTTAGCCATTGTTGTTCGGCTCATTCGCATCGTCAGGCAGAGGAGAGACTTTGTTATTAGAAGTACACCAGATATCTCTATACCTGATATATCTATGTTTCAGGCTACTTATGCCCACAGAACAGTTATTATGATGTTCCTCGAACTTTACGAAGGTTAGACTTAGAAAATATGTCCACAGTAGGTCAACGTGAACTGGATTCACAACCCGCCATTTCCGTGCGGTTTGTATTGAGACTTGCCTATATTTATATACCCATGATCTATTTGTATCAGGAAAGAGTTGATTAACTCGCATATTGCTAATGTTTTAGCTGAACCTGCTGAAGCTAACATATCTATGAGATCAGCTTACTTGAATGCACAATTTATTGAGGAACGTTACATTATGTTGATTGATATGCCTTACCTTGCTTGTGATTGATCGTCAGTGTCAGCGTACTTATTGTGGCGTCCTAATAAATGTTTGGAAACGTCACCAGCTATTACTTATTCACTTCCTCGTCGTGAGTCAGTGTGACGTCTATGGAACGAGTGTACAGTTGCTCTGGGTGGAACTTTATCGATATCATTCCTGTATACATAATGTCAACACACCACCCACGCGAACTAGTCCAGAGACACCCTACCTCTTCATCTCCATCACCTCCAACATATGTGAGCGACTACCTTGGTTCGGGTGTCCAAAGATAGGGTGAAGAAAAACAATAACAACACAGAATAAACAGTCGTTATCATAAATAACACTCTATCAGGTCCCATTTATCATATCTTAATCCACTGACACTTGTCAGGTTTATGTCGTCAGTTGCACGTTTTTGGTAATGTCATACAATCTCAATCATATTCATTTCCAACTCAACATGTATGAAGTCTTTGTTGTTGCTATTCTCCGTGTTTCACAGCCATACAATATGGCATACTTGACATTTGAGTTGAAGATTCTGATTTATCTAGGTCCGATTCTTCTTCTAGCGATCGCATCTTTGATGTTTACACCGTCAGACGAGTTCTCATGATGAATTCGACTGTTGTCTGAAGTTCCTCTTAAGCTCCATACAGCTTAGAGTTTAGGGTTGAGTCATTGGGCCAGTATATCTTTCTTAACTGGTCGTACAGAGGACAGTTCTGTAGAACATCTAGGTGCGATGAATTCCTGGCAAAGAACAAGGAAATCTTTCTCTGAGTGAGTGGGAAAAAAAATACTAATTCAGGAATTAAAGCAGCATGGAAAAGATTGGCATACCATGAACTACCCACACGAACACTCTTATTGAAGAGACCAGACGTCTTAGAAACTAGGATAAGACTAATGCTCTTTTCAAATCCGAGGAAGAAGAAGAAGATATTGTAAACGAGACAAGAGACTGGCTTTCAAAAGATGAAAAGCTCCAAAGAAGTGGGGAAAAAAAAGGAAAACAAACGTATGGAAAAATCTGTGTGGCTCCTATTATTTCTGTTACTGTTAGCTAGCACGCTATCTTTGCTCGAGTCTTCAAGACAGCAAACAGTACTAACGCAACTAAAGGGAGAAAAAAGTATTGATTTTGAACGCTGCCAAAAGTTCAAATAAGCGAACCCGCTTTCACGCATTAATTTATTTTCAAAGATTCTGTGTGAATTATTTGAGAATGAAAAATCAATGTGAAATTATGAGAGAGGTTGAAATAAAGGGCGAATGAAAGAGATTACAATTTTTTTTTAATTGAAAACTTTACAAGTCTGCAGGAGGTTCTGACACCAGATATTGCCACTACTTCTTCTGTTTTGTGTCTACTGCTGATGCGTCATGCTTCAAAGTAGGGTTGATTATTGGTTTCCGATTCAGAGTTTGTACTGGTGGTTTAGTGTGCTGTCATGTTGTGCTTCTTTAAGATGTATGTCACCCCTCGGATGTCTGTCAGACTTGATTCGTCTTGTGATCGATTATCTCCGAGACTGGCGAGGCATTTGTTTTTAGTAATCTGTCTATAGCAACATTGAGCGTCCAATTTCCACAGTTGTTAGAGCGCTTGCCTTTCACGGCAAAGTGACCGGGTTCGAAACTTAGTAGCGCCAAGCTCCACTCTACTCAGCTGTAAATGGGTACATGACTATGCTCTTAAGTTAAGGACGGCAAAGGCAGCGAAAAAAAGAGAGCTGGCCTCCATATCTCTTGAAGCTGGACCAATAATCGTTAAGTATCTAACAATTCACTTCCCTACGGCAGTATCGGCTGTTGGATGACCTTTAATTTTTTTTTAAAAATTACTAATATGCTGAAGCAACTAAGTCTGTGCCCCATGTAGTTCTCGTGGGATCTCTGAAGAGACAAACAAACAAAAAACAGGAATAGAAGCACTGCTTCCTCAGACAACATCAGGGTGTTCATAAGGCTGGAGATCCTCTAATACTTGATCCTGTCCTTATGTTGGAATCCTGTTTCTATTCGTTATCCTGGCTGAAATGTTTTCTTGACGCGATGGAAATGCAGTGAAGATGTCTACACATTTTGTAGATTATAAGCGACATTTTTGCTCTCACACCCATGTGGTTTCGTTGGAAAAAAAACTTCAATCAGAAGGGGTTTATTTTAGCACTTCCATGCCAATCCAAACACGAATTAGGGTCTGATATCGTTATGGGTCTCCCCTCCCCTCCCCATCCTCATATGTAGAGCATTCTACATGACAAACAAAATATTTTCTTTACATGTTTCTCACAAGTTCATTTGCCTGTCTTTCATGACCTTATATGGTATCGCTTCTTCCGTTTCGCTTGTCATGTTTACAAACTCACTACTTCACATAAATAACAGTATAATCTCCCAGATGTTGTTTCCTTTTAATTGTTTATTGCAACCAATTTCATGTCCCGGAAGTATTACATCACTGTCTGTCTTAATCTTTAGCAAGATGGTCATTTCGTACATCCCAGTGAGATCTGCCGTATATTTTAACATGTCATGTTTGCGAGCTCGCACCTTATCAGGCGGCAACCTGGTAGCGTGTATCGTCCGCAGACAGAATGTGTGGGTTAACAATAGGAATGTTGCTCCATGGTGACTCTTACTGCGTCCGGAGTTAGCGATAAGCAAAAAATCAATGTGGCAAGTTCGCTCTGCACAAACAGAAGTCAATGTTGCTTCAAAAATAGGCCGAGCGATCAGGTAAAATTAAGGAGTGATATATTAAAACAAGATGTGATAAGAAAACTTTGAACTATGAAAGCGAAAACAACTTCAAGGAGCGGGTGAGAAAAAGGAATTGGAAGGGCGCAGAAAAAAATTAAAATGATGGCACAGGAAAATGTAACGATCGAAGATTGACTCGCCACACTACAAAACGATTGATGAATTATGTTGTTGACTTCTTTCCATGCCACGATGTCAAACCGTCCAGAATCTTCTCTCTTTCTCGTCCTCTATCTCTTTTTCCTTCCATCTTTCCTGTTGTCACGATATACTTCAGCCTTCTTCTCATAACATGCCCAGAGAACGTGGATTGCTCTGCAACTGCTACAATTATAACAACAACATCTCTACCGATAAATATAGACACACACACAATATTAAAACCAACTGCTACAATTATAACAACAACATCTCTGCCGATAAATATAGACACACACACAATATTAAAACCAACTGCTACAATTATAACAACAACATCTCTGCCGATAAATATAGACACACACACAATATTAAAACCAACTGCTACAATTATAACAACAACATCTCTGCCGATAAATATAGACACACACAAAATATTAAAACCAACTGCTGTCAAATAAATCATTGAGCGGTAGAATGGTTACACTGCTTGTTTCTCGAAGAAAATGGACACGGTTCGAAACCTATTCCCATCACGCGAGAGTCTACAAAGCTGTAAATGGGTACATGACTCAGCTCTTGAGTTACGGAAGACAAAGACAGCAAAGAATGTAACCGATCACTGCTACCTCATATAACGAAGACTTAGCAACGGTAAATACGATTGTACCTAATCATATAAGCAACCGATTGACAGAGTGGGTTAGAGAGCTGGTCTTTCACGGCCTGGTTTGAATCACAATATGGACATGCTCCTTTCTACCCAGATGTAAATGGTTACATGCCTTTGCTCTTGAGTTAGGGAAGGAAAAGGAACCGAGGAAGGGAACTGATCACCACAGCTCTCGATGCTGGACCTAGTATAGTGACGTCTCTAACAACTCATACCCCTACGGAAGTATCTGCTATGATACTACCTTAGTACCTGACAAAATGTTTTTTTTAATATCTGGGAATGCGCCCTAGTATAACCGACAACCCTTGAAATTAGATTGAACGGGACACGCGTCACTAATACGAAACAAAACTGTTATGAAAAAGTAGAAGTGATATCTCTAACACTTCACTACCCTACAGGAGTGTTTGTTATGGAACTACCTTGCACCACTGCAAGGCTTCACCTGCAGATAGGAATATGTTGCGGCAGCCACAGCTGTAACAGCTACCACAGCTACTAAATATTGGCCGTAAAGGAATTATAACAAGAGCAACATAAAAAACTATCACAAAACTTCTGAAGCTAATATGATCTTGCACAACTGCTATTAACTCTACAGCTACCATTCTTCTGTTAAATACAGACGGGAAATAATAATAATAGACATTAAAATAACATCAGAAGATTTGACTTCAAGGACTGGGAACACCAGGGAGAAACGTGACCTATTTCGCGGAACTTCGAAGAAAAATTCTCATACTGTTTCAGCTAATATCCATATACCATACATAAAAAAGAAACCCACACTACACGATGAAGAATCAAACATATATACTGGCAGCAATATAGACACGGACGGACACGATATCAAAATAAGAATACAGAAGGCTATTGGACCTTTCGTTGCACTGGGAAATATACGGAGATAACACAAATCAGGGAAAAAGGATCCCGTTACACGCCCATTGAGGCATATTGGGAATATGGTGTTAGGCCCATATTTTCTTGACCGTCGGCACACTAGGGGTGATGTGGTCAGCATCACGCCGGCCGCCTTAACCTTCCCAGAGTTGCTCTGGTACCCAATTGGGGCTGGGTCGACCCAGGAGCCGTTTGCGGCCTAAAAAATCCCACCTCATCTGGGGATCGAACCATAGACTAATATGCTACAGGGCGCTCCCAAATCAGACCCAAAATAAAAATCAGAATTTTCAATTCACATGTCAAGTAAGTTCTACTGTAAAGCTCTGAAACATGGAAAACAAGAAAAACAACCAAAAAAGCTACAGACTTTCTTAAATGGATGCTTGCATAGAATAGAAGGATTGAATTGATATGACAAGATCACTAATGTAGAACTAATGACAAGAAACAGACAAGTGCCAGTAGAACAAGAGATAAGAAAAAGTCGCTGAAGACAGATAGGGCAGGCGTTATCAGAATAGAGCCAAATAAATGAATGGAAAGCTTTTATTGTATTTCTAGTCAGCCAAACTGGTGTATTATTGATGCAGTTTCTTAAAGAGATATGTATCATGTTAGCCTTCTGTGTTTAAAGGATTTGACTGAGAACGTGACTTGCCATTCTCTCCGGTCTACAACTTTTGTCATTAAAATTAAATATTTTGGAATATTTCAGTAGGATAAACATGGTTATTTAAATAATATTCCCCGAACATCCCCGACAAACTTCTCGTAACCACCTAGAGGTACCGATAACCCAGTTTGGGAACCTCTGCAATTCACCATGTCCAAAAAAAAAAAAAGAATAGCATAACACGCAAGTGAACAAGAAAATCTAGCTTCTACATTTTATCTCCCTTTATTGTGTCTCATTATCATTATCTGCCATACTCCTCCCAATACAAGCCATATTTTCTCAGTATTTTCTTCGATGACTGTTCCTTCCATAACTCCTAGAGCAAAGTCAGATACCCATGTACAGCTAGGTAGACTGGTGCGTGTCGATACCGTGAATCGAACCCATCACCTTTGCCGCGAGAAACCAGCTCTCTAACCACTCTGTCAATTGGACGCTCATTGTAATACATTTAAAACATAATCTGAGGTTTCAAATTTAATGGATTTAAACAAATTATTATCCAAGATGTATTGCTATTTTAATGACATTTTGCGTTCACTCTTTTGCTGTGAACTGTTTAATTATTATTCACGTTGCATAATCTCTTGTCTCATCTAATCCACCGCAAAACCGTCGCTTTTCTAATATGAAAATAAGAACAACTACTTTTATGAAAAGAAAACACAAATAATTCGAAATATTTTCGGAACGAATCGCTGAAAAAAAAAAACATGCCAATGTTGATACAATTTGTACCCAGCGTATTCAATCTTCTGACAGCCTCTATCTCGTGCAACATTTTTTTGTCCGCTATCCCACAATCCAGTCAGCTGAAAGAAAACCGGACATCCGTTTTGTCAGAGCTTTTCTTCTGAAGTCCACTCTGGGAAGGTACGTGTCCATCTTTTCCTGACAATGTATTCAATTCTTTGCGTGCTGCCCTGTCGGAGGAGCAGCATTTTGTGTTTGCAGAAATCAAACTTCCGTTCCTATCTTTAAAATATGCGTTCTCCTATTCGTTTCTTGTCTTGATCTTTAAACAGGAATGTTCTAGATCAAGGAGTAATCAGGGAGTGTGGTCAGACAACATTGCGGCACGGTTTTCTGGGGTGATGAATTTGTGTTGATCAGTGTGCGTAGATATCATAGTTTTTCTTTTTGTTGCTTTCGTCTTGAACAGTGTTGCATGATAAAAAGTAAACTATTTTGAGGTTAAAGTGACAAAACGTAACATATTTTGAGGTTTAAATGACAAAACGTAACATATTTTGAGGTTTAAGTGACAAAACGTAACATATTGTGAGGTTTAAGTGACAAAACGTAACATATTTTGAGGTTTAAGTGACAAAACGTAACATATTTTGAGGTTTGTCGTGAAAAATTCTAATCCACATATATAAATTAGAAAATAAATGTAAAGCCTAACGAAGAAATTCAATAGAAAGGAAGAAGAATGGTGAAAGAACAGTGCGGTCACAATAGCGTACGCCTGTGTTGTAGAACGCCATAATGGCTGAACCAGAAAACCCCTTTTTCTGCTCCGTCTGCATAAACTACACGCGTTTCTAAAAAATAAAACTGGTACTGTATTTCTTATACGACCTTGATAGGCAAACTGCTTAATGACCTAGATATAATACTAGCATTAATGTCATTATATACACTACGTTAACCTAAAAGACAGACGGGCTTAGAAGAGAGAGAGAAAGAGATGCACGGAGGAATGCCAATCCCACGTCGTCTCGCGATTAAAAAGTGAACGCGAAAGGCATGCAGGCTTGATTTTTTTTCAAATAAACAGTAATAAAAAACACTACCAATACAAGGTTAGGTTTTGAAAACATGTTTAATGCTTCTTAGGAAACATGACACAATACTGTTTTACGTCTGAAATCCTGACTTTATACTGACAGAACAGTCGAAAAGGCAGGACAGGTGGCGGTTTGGAAAAAATAAAAAAACAAATACACGACTATCCTAGAATAATACATATGTCGAACGAAGCCACTTGGCCCCATTAAACTTATATATTTGGGTGCCTTAGGACTTGCTGACAAAGAATATGTTATGTGTTACGCAAATAGGCTAGTAATTAACAAATTATAGCCAAAATACTATAGTGGGGTTGTCTGACAGCACAAGATCATATTTGCTCATAATGGCATATGTTTGAAACACTGCTTTAGGGGAAATGAGGCCAACAAGTTAGATACGATTTGATTGGCTGTAGTAATATTTAAGGCGAAACATTATTAGTTGAACTGCAAATACTATTATTGTAGCTAATGGTAACGTGAGGAAAGGTAACAATTTTTCAAAGGCTCTTGTAAACATGGTCTTATTAGTTAGAACCTTCGATATAGTCAAATAGAAGCGTCAGTTCAGGGCCAGTTTTGAAAATACATTTTGTGAGAAGTAAGTGCGTTGAGAGCCAGCTAATATTTTTCTAAATAAAAGCCTGGGATAAGGCAGATCGAAATTGTGCCAAAATTCATTGCCAGTCAACGTTACTTGTGTATATTTCCGTGAATTGTGGTAAGCTAGACATATTTCATCTATATATATGTATATATTATATGAAAATTGAATATGAAATGATAAATTGTGTCTGTATATGTGTGGTTCAGTAACAAACAGAAGACAAAGTCTAGATATTGCTCCACCGTGTAAAAGCTTGTAAGAGAGGAGTATAACTGCTGTCGTGAAATATTCTAATCCACATATATAAATTATCAGGTAAATATAAAGCCTAACAAATAAATTCTAATAAAGAAAAGAGCAATGGTAAAATAACAGTGCTGTCACAATGACAGTACTCGAAATCCCCTTTGTTTTATGCTTCGTCTGCAAATTGTAACGTTTCCACGTTAAATATAAGCCACTGCATAAATACAAGCGTTTCCACAACACATTAAAACGGGTATTGCATTTCTAAGAAAAACATTGAGAGGCACACTGCGTAATGACCTAAATTAATCCTAACATTAATTATACTACGTTACCAAAACGAACGAACAGATGGACTCAAATAGAAAGAAGGGAGGGCTGAAAATCAGGAACGCATGCAAAATTAAACACGCGTCTCGCTATTAATGCCACCCCAACAAGCGTAACGCGCTACACAATTACTACTATCACGCGTGTAAGGCCACATGCACTAACTTTTTTTCAGACGGACAGTGATAAAAACACTAACCTTCCCAGAGTTAGGTTTTAAAAAACCTGGAAAACGCTTATTAGAAAAGATAACATTAGATGGGTTTACGTTTGAAAACATTACAGTACCCAGACAGCACATCTTCGAAACAGGAGGTAGAAGAAATTGCATATTTTGAACGCAGCCACTTAGCTCTTTTAAATTTGTATATTTGGGTTCCTTAGGGCTTGATGACAAAGAATATGTTAAGTGTTATGCAAATAGTCTAGGAATTAACAAGTTATAGCCAAAATAAAATGATGGTGCTGTCAGACAACACCCAAAATCAGAATCGCTCAGTGGTAGATTTTTTAAACCACCATTGTACGGGAAATGGGCCACAAGTTACATTTGAACTGATTGGCTGGAATGATATGTAAGGCTAAACACGATTGGTCGGACTATAAATGCTATCCTTGGTTGTTAGGGGAGACGTAGGAAGGTAAAAATTTTTTCAAACACTTGTCGAAACGTGGCTCCATTGGCCAGACTCGCTGATATAATCACTTAGGAGCGTTAGTTCGAGACCACTAGTTCAAATAAGCTTGATAAAGCAACAGTGCGTTGAAGCCAGCTCATATTTTTGCTAAATAAAAGCCTGGAACATAAGCAGATGGGAATTTGTGCCAGTATTTGTGCCAGAATTCATTGCTAGTCAACGTATCTGTGTTTATTTCCATGAATTGTGGTAAGCTTGAAACATTCAGTATCTTTTAATGAAAATTGAATGTGAATTGTTAATTTATGCCTGTATATATGTGTAGTTCAGTAGCAAACATGATGTAAAGCCTATAATGCTCCAGCCTGAACAGAAGGTGTCGGAGGAAAGTAAAACGGCATGGAATGGCCAAACAGTACACTGACACCTAGATGATTGACTAGAAAGAAATAATGCTGGAATTGCAGAGGCGTAGTAACCATTAGGGAGGGAAATACTGGTATAAAATATTTCAGATGAAGCTGACAGTTGGCCTAACGCTCTGAACTCAATGTTTGTGATGTATTGTGCTCAGTGTAGAACTAGAGTATCAATTAGTTATGAAGTAGAAGGTACATCCTTCTTGTTTTCAGGGACCGTGGTCTTGATGGTATTGAGCAGCACCTGGTCAGAGCTTTGCTGAATCCAGAGTCGGACAGCATACTCCTTGGTCCATTTAGCTATCAGTGAGGGGTCTCCAGAGCCCAGGGGAGAAATCGAGCAGAGGAGTCTTTTCCTGCCGCCATCACGCAAGATAAGCTGATGTGGCCAGCTGAGCTCAACATTATGTACCCCCATCTTAAAATGACCTTGTAAAAATAACATTAAGAGGGGAATTTAATTGTTTTAATATCAGGAACTGAGAACATCTCCAATACTAGTTCCAATAAAGACAAACTATTGAAGTCATGATGACAAATACCAACAGAGCTTGAACAAAACAAAACCAGTATTACCTCATATTACTACTACACCACTGACACACATAGGATACTATTAAAAATACATGTCACTACAAGATTCATATTGAGAAATTCTGTACATATAACTTGTAATTAAAATTGATTGTGATTCCTGGTTCCATTTGTATTTGAATCAGGACACATATACATTCATGACAGCAATGAATACATATTGTTATTTGAAAAGTTATCAGTGACTCCTTTAAGATATCCTTGTAGAGTGTTTTATGTATGTGAGTGTCACAGTGTTGTCAAGTGTAGTGGAATAAATTAAATTGTTTATCTGTCTGTTGTTGTTTTGACTTACACTTCATCATACACATACCCTAGACATATAACGTAGTCATCACACTATTCCAGAATAATTCTGACTGAGGTATATATATATGTGGCAGCAAGTAAGGTTATATATAATACACTACTCTTATTAGATATATATATACCTTCACAGCTGATCTCAGTCAGTACACTAAGTCCCCTATAAATATTTATAACATCCCACTTCACCACAACTGCATAGGCAGATATGGGATTGCCAAATAGTACCATGACACCTATCTTATTGTATAGAAGGAATTAACACTGGAATTGCAGAGGCGTTGTAACCATTAGGGAGAGGAATACTGGTGTATCGTGTTACATGAGAAGCTAGCAGTTGGCCTTCAGCGCTGAACTCTGTGTTTGTAATGTCCTGTACTTCAGTGTGGAAATAGATATTATATATTAGTTCTGAAGAAGGAGGTACAACCTTCTTATTTCAGGGACCGTGGTACTGAAGTATTAGAGCAGCACCTGGTCTGAGTTTTGCTGAATCCAGAAGGCTAACAGCAGACTCCTTGTCCAAGATATCGACCAGTGGTGGATTTCAAGATAACTGAGAAGCAAGCGAGCAGAGGAGACAGTTTTCCTGCCGCCAACACAGAAGTTAAGAATTCGTTGGCCAGAGCAGCTCAACCTATATAACCCACTCTAAAATTGACTGTAATAATAAATCAAGAGGGACAGTATTGTTTTACAAAATAAAAGAACTGTGAACCCTTCAATATTATTTCCACCAGTAACAAACACATGAAGTCGTGATGACAAACAACAACCTAGCTTCAAAAGCCAGTATTACCTCATAAGACTACATCATAACCCTACACACATATTGTAATAATATTATATGTCAGGACAAAGATCCTTTGTATAAATTTTGTACATAAATATTGTATTTACATTTGATTGTGATTCCTGATTCACTCTGTAGTTGGATCAGGATATCTATCATTGAAAGAAACTAATACATAATTTAAAAGTTAACACTTGACTTACTTAAGCTAGTCTTCTAGAGTGTTATATGTATGTGCTTGTCATAGTGTTGTACAGTGTTGTGGGTCTTAATAAAAGTGTTTATCTGTCTGTTGGTTGTTGTGAACTTACACTGCATCACTATCATAACCCTAGACATTTAACGTAGTCATCACAATATTCCACAATAAGTCTGATTGAGGTCTAAATGTGGTAGCAAAGTAAGGTCATCTGTAACACACCACACTTATTAGATACAGATACCTTCACAGCTGATCTCAGTCAGTACACTAAGTCCCCTATAAATATTTATATAATCCCAACTTACCACAAGGTTATACGAGACAAAACGTGACATATATTAAGGTATACGTAAAAAACGTAACATATTTTGAGGTGTAAGCGACAACACGTAAGATAGTGTAGGTGTAAGTGACAAAACGAAAGATACTGTAGGTGTAAGTGACGGCTGTCTACAATTTTTGCATGGTTCTAGTCCAGTCCTCGGTCCTTCAGAGATTGTCTGATGTTGTCCTTCCCTGAGTCAAAAGCCAAGTCACGTACGCATTTACAGGTGGGTAGATTGAACTAACGGTAAATTTGCCATGAGATGCAAGCTCTTTAACCACCATGCCGATCGGAAACTCTATTTGAATAAAACTAAAAATGTACACATATACTTCTAGTAAAACTAAGAATGCTATGGAGATACACAGAATAGCACATAGATCTTTCAACAAAGCAAACCAAGAACATATATGTGATGGGGAAAACAACGACTCAAATGAACACATGAGAGAGAAATAAATGTATAGTGTGGACACACGAGCTAGGAAAGAGAAATAGAAAGGCAAAATATGTGACAGAGTTCGATGTAACAAAAGTAGAAACAACTCATAGAGCAGGTGATGGACTGAAGACCATGATAAAACTTCGCTGCAAATGAGCCGAAGAAAGAGAGACAGGCGAACAGGAATAGAGAAGAAAAGAAGGAGAAGAAGAGAAAGAGGCAGAGAGAGAGTGTGAGAGAGAGAGAGAGAGAGAGAGAGAGAGAGAGAGAGAGAGAGAGAGAGAGAGAGAGAGAGAGAGAGAGAGAGAGAGAAAAGACGTTCTCGGCAACAATCAGCTATAAGAAAAAAGTTGAGACATGTCAATATAAGAAACATGTCCACTTTATATTGTCATGCCTCGGAACCCTGGGTCGCAACAAAGATTCTTTAAAACATCCGTAGACACGGAATCGTGTGAAGCACGTGCAAGCAAAATAAAAAAATTTAAAAAAAGCAGTAGCCATCTTCTTTCTTTGTCTCCTCATGCACAACCTGATCCGCCTCTGAGGGAATATGGCCGTGCTTCTTTCTTCTTTGTCTCCCCACGTACAACCTGATATTATCCGCCTCTGTCGACAAAATTGAGTGAATAGTGGCCTTACTTCTTCCTGTCCCCCCATACCCCCCAGGGAACTACTTGACGGACATCACCACTTCTCAAATCGTCACAGAAAAAAAAAAATTGTACCTCTTATGTCCCCGAAGTGTGCTTTGGAGACAGCTCGCTTCTAGACATGGCTACATTAAAAAAAAAAAAATTCTTTAGGTTTGCTTGTGTTTATTTGTTTTTCCCTCCATTGCGGTTCAGCAACGTAAAAGACTGGATCGAAAAACTGGTTCTAAAGTACCAAACTCTTAGCCCAGGCACGGCTGAAGAATCCTCTTTCTGGCTACAGAGTTGCAGCGGTCAATACCTTGGTTCCTCTTCCATTGTTGTCGGCACGGGTAATGTTCATACTGAGCCTGTAGGGAAAGGCAAGTTGTGTCCACTAACCCACTACAGACATCTCTTCAAGGTTTGTCTCATTCTGTCTCTTTTTGTTTTTTGTCTATTCTATTTTAGTTCTTCGATGGCTTCTATTTTTAGACTAGATATTTATGTAACGGTTTTCGCAACAACAACAAAATATATTTTTATTTTCTCTCGTGGCACATTTACCGAATTCCCGGATAGAAACCTGGTAATGTCACACTCCAGTCTACCCAGCTGTAATTGGCTACGCGACTCTGCTATTGAGTTAGGGAAGGTAAAGGCAGCGACGAAGAGAAATCATCAATCCACCTAATATTTTAAAAAAAGCAAGCTAGACCTAGGATGAAGTCTCTAACGCTTCACTCCATTATGGCAGTTTCTGCTATTGGACTATCTTCACCTTTGAGCGTCCGACTGACAGAGTGGTTAGAGCTTGCCTTACACGGCAAAGTTATCAGGTTCTGGGTTCGAAACCTGGTTGCGTCACGTTCCAGTCCACCCAGCTACTTTTTTTACTCTGACTTTCGCTCTGTTTATTATTTATTCTATCATTTAAGGCCTTCTCTACACTCTTCTATTTCTAACCCACAAAGCAGTGGTTCGACCTCTGCACGCATTAATCATTTTACAAATCGTAAATATTAATTAACCCCATATCGCTGGAACACTCTTAGGGCAGGGTTCCTTAACATTTCTTGTGCATATACCCTTTTGTTTGTCTAGTGAAGGTTATGGACCCCTTTGATTGTCTAACGACGGCTACGGACCACTTTGATGTCCAACGAAGGCTATGGACCACTTTGATGTCCAACGAAGGCTATGGACCACTTTGATGTCCAACGAAGGCTATGGACCACTTTGATGTCCAACGAAGGCTATGGACCACTTTGATGTCCAACGAAGGCTATGGAGCACTTTGATGTCCAACGAAGGCTATGGACCACTTTGATGTCCAACGAAGGCTATGGACCACTTTGATGTCCAACGAAGGCTATGGACCACTTTGATTGCCCAACGAAGGCTAAGGACCACTTTGATTGTCCGATGAAGGCTACAGACCACTTTGTCCAATGAAGGTTATGGACCTTTCCTTGGTTAACAATTTACATAAAAACTTTAAAATTAAAATTTTAGGTTATGTACACAGACCCTCTAGAATCTATTCTTGGGTTCCGAAGAGGTACATGGGCCATAGGTTGAGGGACTCTGCCTTAGAGGATAAAGCCTTCCTTAAACCCATCAGGATATTCTTGTACACAAAAGTATATTTTTACTACCCTTAGGGTAAAATAGAAAATAGTTTGTCGGATTAGTTAAAAAGATTGACATCATTTTACGACAACCTTATTCTAGATATGTCCATTTTCTAAGCAGCGTGATAGCACATTGTTTGCTAAAACAGAGATATTCTGAGTCCTCTGATGCTTAAAGTTGAGGACTGTAAGATCTAATATAGAAATTCCATCAACTATAACCCTAAGGCTGGGAGACACGAGGTGCTACGTCCGGACATTTTTCGGTCTTCGCTCAATTAGTGCAGTTCGGTTTGTTCAGTTGTTGACAGTATTTGTCGATTTAGTTTTTCATCCACTCTTTGCCTGCAGGGACGGTGAGATAAAATGTGAGATGGAAAACTCTAAAAAGTTCGATACCCAAAAGAGTTTATTTTGCCGTTAGCGAATAAGCTTCACTGCATTTGAGTTGTTCGGTTAACGAACCATTTGTGTTTTGCTGCATGCGATAATATGAGATCCTACGGGGGTATTGAATACGACCGGAACTCGATGCAGAACGCTGCTCGCGATTTGAAAGAGCAAACCAAAATATACAAGTACTCGGTTGAACTTTGGCCATTTAGATTAACTCTTTGATTTATTTGTTGCAGATAATAAAGAGCTGAAAAGAAATCGCGAGCTCAGAATATTCACTGGCCAATGATATTGTGTCGGTTAAATGCGTCTAATTTATTTAGCGCATGCGTTCCTAGAATGTATGTTATCGTTTCTGCTTTTTTTGGGTATGTCTGGTAAAAGGGGTGGTGTGTGATTATGGGCGGGGGGGGGGGGGAGGGGGGGGTTGGGGGGGGGTGGGGGGGGGGGGGGGGGGGGGGGGGGGGGGGGGGGGGGGGGGGTGTACATTTCATGTGTACACAATAACGGGCATCTATATTCATAATCAAGAAATACAGTATGTTTTAAAATATGCAATAAAAACAGAAGCAAAGAAAAGAAACAACAAGCAAACAAACAACCCCCCCCCCCCTTTTTTTCCCGAAACGTTGTCCTATACTTCCATAGGGGAGTGAAGTGTAAGAGACTTACTCTATGCTCCGTCTCAGCTATATTAGGTTAGGTGACCAGATCCTTTGATTGCTAAGTATTCATTTAACAGCTTTGTAGACTGGAGCCTGCAGTGACTTGGTTTCGAATCCAGCCCCCTTTGCCGGTACAAGCAAGTACTTTAACCCGTCTGCCACGCGAACAGGTGACGATCTAAAAATTCAATATTTCCAACGGCTGTTCTCAACAAGGCAACACAACTGAATTAAAAAATATTTTTTCTTCTCACTTGCAATCAAATCATTTCTATGCTCTTGCACTCGTGGTTTCGAGCTTTCAAAATGTTCGTCAATTTTTATTATTTTCTTTTACACCCGTCTGCGCTATTCATTTCCACGGAAAGGAATCAATGGGGCGTCCGTAAACTTTGCCCATCAAAAGAAGCGTCTATTGTAGCTCCCTTAGCTCACAGCCTCAAAGTAAATAGTTGGGGTTAATGTGCCAAGACATATTAGCCGGCCGTTTGTTCCCGACGGCTCGTACCGATTTACGAGCGGATGAAATAGAGTTGTATCCATCATTTGATTTAGGGGCAAAAATCTGAAGCATTCAAGAAAGGCGCGATAACCGGTGTACAGTAAGAAGTTAAAGAACTTACTGAGCTTGTCTTGAAACTTCTGTTTCCTTTTGCGCGCCCGACGAAACATGGAGTTATCACTGCCGTTGGTTGCCTTGCAGGAAGCCTGCGACGGGCAACAAAACAAAAAATAGGACTACTGTACCGTCAGGCGTGCCGTGCAAGGCAACTAATGTAAGGTTGTTCATGAGACTGGCAACCTTCTCATGTCAAACAAGTTGTCACATAAACCACTTCTGAAAGAGCATGTGAATGCTTGGTGCTGGAGTTGTGGCTCCCTGCTCCATCTGGAGCCCAAAGGAACATGATGAAGAATGATGATCTAGTGATTGATGTCTTTACTTCATCTGTGATAGACACATGCACGAGCAACACCTTGCTCTGCATTCGGGTTCACCAGCATAGAACCTGGTTGAGGGATAGGGTACGGGTCGGGGTTAATGGGACTTATTATTGATTTCATAAGGGGCATTTATCTCTTAAGGCTCGTGTTCTTTAACAAATATCTTCTTCTTCTTGGATCCTTAGCTCCTGACTAACAAAGCAATCAGTGGCCAGCACGCCTAGTGGCGTCTTGTAAGGCAGCAACAAACTGTTCCCACTTTGCTCGGTCGGAGGCCATCTTTCGTCCGTGCCACAACTCTGGCTCATGCTTTGCATCTCAGCCTCCACTGTTCTCCGCCAGGTTGTCTTTGGTCTGCCTCTCTTTCGCCGTTCTTCTGGGGTCCATAGCATAAGAGTTCTGGTGATGGTGTCAGGGTCTCTTCTGAGGACATGGCCAACCCAGTTCCAGCGTATGTCCGCAATGATGGTGTGCATGTCTTTTTTTACTGCACCATGTAAGCAAATATAACACACATAGCACAGTAATAATTATAATTTAACTCAAAACCCAACGTAGAAAAATTGCTTATACCATATTGAAAAAAAAAAAACGACTCCATAAACTTAATCCTGAAGACATTTACACCGTGCACATCCTTAAAGGTGTAACACATTCCACTGAGATTTTAGTCTTGAAGATTTCACTATTATATGCAACTTTATGATCCTACTCGCACTGGCTAAAATATGGGTGAGCCATTTAATTCATTCATATACCATGCTCACTTCTTGAATATTTGAAAGGATTAATACTCCACATCGAATGAAGACATCTGTGGACAATGCTACATATTCCAGGCACATCCGAACGCCACCCAGGCTGGTATAGGGGATAGAAAAACTAAAATAAAATAATGCAGCAAAGTGTTACAAATCATTCATTCATTCAAATAATTCATTCATTCATTCATTCAAATCCCTAAGGAGCACATACTTCCAAGAAGTTCAGGCTAAACCCTCATGTGCTGTGCCGTTCACTCTGTCTCCAGTTCTCTTCTCCGTTTGTTTTTCGATCTCTCACTACCTGTTTTACCATGGGGTTTCCAGAACCAGAGCTGCCGTGTATTGCTGTCAGCAGGTTTACTCAGGGGCGTACCCTATCCATGGCCAGCTTCCCCTACTTGTTACTTGTTCCACTAGCACTTGTGTGGCTCGTGTCATCACTTCCGCGTTATCCATACGAGTTAAGGTTTCGTTAGCTTAAAGCCCTTAGTCGCCTTTTAAATGTTTTGGTAGGTTAGCCTACATTGTTAGTATTTCTTGTTCCCCTGTTAGACCCTGGTAACACACCATCGGTTACAAATATTATACTAGCCGCCATTAAAAACGCATCGCATTAGTTTATGAACCGCACCTCGTTGTGCTAAATTTAAAATACATGAAACCACTGATTTTACATTTCTGATCCATTTACTAACCCAAATTTGCTGTATTATTAAACATGAGACAATTCAGAACCGGCTCCTAAGCAGTTGTCAACCCTAGGTGTAAAAACAAAAGTTGCACTCACTGTCATTCAGTCACAGCCATCATTAATACCGTGTATGACCCCCTACAGCACCAATACATGCTTGGCATCGGCGTCTCCGTCGTTGCTGTTTGGAAGCGATTGCGCTGATGTAACAATAGAATTTGGCGATCTTGAGCTAGTGTTGTTACACAAGGTTGACCAAGCCTGGGACGGTCATTGGTGGTACCTGTCGCCTGAAATCGCTGGTTCTGCCTCAGTATAGTGGACTGGTCACAATTGAAATGTCTGGCAACTTCTCTGGTCGCCATTCCACTGCTGAGCATACCAACAGCTTGCCATCGCTCTTGTGACGACAGTCGAGGCATGACAAAAACATTAACAGACTTTCTTTCGATGAAAACAGATAATGGCTTTTTACTCGCTGAAACTTGACTAATGCGTGTGCCAAATTTCAATGTGATTCGACTTTTAATAAAGCCAGAATTTACGCAAAATTTGAAGTAAACATCACATCGACAGTAAAGTGGGAATATATGAACTTCATCACTTGCACACTTTCGGGGTTTGAAAATCGCTCACTTGCATTAACATTTCAACAGTGAAAACATGTCACGATTTCGATGCGTCTTTAATGGCGGCTAGTATATATACTGTTTTCTGTTTCTTGGAAAAAGAAAGAAAAGCGAAAAATGATCAGGAAAACCGCAGTCCAGCAGTTTAATAATTTTCCAGCTCTGGACATAAATGCGACAACATGATTCAATCATTGTGGCCGAGTTACAATATCACCCGATATATGTTTGGTTGGTCCTGATGGTCACGCGCGTGCTATAGTCAGTAATGTCACCTCAGGGACTATCGACAAATAGCAACCCAGGTCTGCAACATTTGGTAATGCCAGCTGAGTTCGTTTTTTGGACCATTTTCACGAAATGTCGAAAGTGATGGCTTTACGGGCATCGTTAACGATAATTTTGTTCAGCCTTGTCAGCGTCAAGTTATTGCTGAATTCACCGAATATTTTTATAGTCGAGTACATTGACAGAGTGGTTAGAACCCTGGTGTCTCGCGGCAAAGGTGACGAATTCATAGTTTTGAGACGCTTCAGTCTAACCAGCTGTAAATGGGTACCTGACTATGCACTTGAGTTATGGAAGGGAAGGCAGCGAGAAATGGAACTGGTCATCTCACCTCTCGATGCTGGACCTAGTATAGTGAAGTCTCTAACACTTCATTCCCATTCGGCAGTTTCTGGTATGGGACTAGCTTTATCTTTTTATATCGTTAAACTCCATGATGTCTTGGGCATTACTTTTCCTGGTTTTCAATCAATTAATACCCTTTAGCTCGCCATGGGGCATAGGCGTTCAACTAACGGATGCCAAAATATTTCCTAGCTTTACCATGTAGGATTTCCACATCAGTGCCTTGTGAGTGAGATGACTTTTTGTAGGAATGCACAAACATTCAACAATACATACCATAACCATCTCCATTTCCTTCTCTTTAATGCCATCTGTGGTGTAATGTTAGACGTCTTCATCATCATCAATAACCTTTAGCTCTCCAAGAAGCATAAGCCTTCAAGAAACTCATGCCAAGCCCTTCCTGTCGCGTGCCGTCAGCTCATGGTATTTCTGTCTATACGCATCCGTTTCATTGATGTCTCCATTTCTTTTCCATCTGCCTTTAAAATCGCTAAAGTATACCCTCTTGTTAAACCTGGTTCATTAGATAATAACAACCTCGGTAACTATAGGCCCATTTCTCTTATATAATCGCTGTCCAAACCACTGGAAAAACACATACACAAAACAGTAATAGAACACCTAGCCAATAATGACCTGCTAGTTGAAAGTCAGTCGGGGTTTAGACCAAAACATTCATGTCACACAGCCTTAACAAAAATGATAGACAACTGGCATCTAAACATCAATAACGATAATTTATGTGGGGCAATCTTTGTAGACTTTAAATAAAGCATTCGATATGATAGATCACACTATTTTAATCAGAAAATTAGAAACAATGAAAGTAAATCTTAAGCTGGTGAAGTTAATTAAATCATTTCTGACAGACAGACAACAAGAGGTGTCTTACAATAATTCTTTGTCCAACCCAACTGTTGTCGATATCGGTGTTCCCCAGGGCTCTATTCTCGGCCCTCTTCTCTTTGCCGTATACATTAATGATCTTCCTCTGCACATCAAACATTCATCCTGGGACCTGTTTGCCGATGACTGTACTGTTTACTCTAGTGACAAAAGTTGCACTGCACTAGAACTATCTTTACAAACTGATACACATAAATATACTGTTCAAAAAAAGAAACGCATAGCTATCCGAGGGCGCGTTTTTATGAGTTTGTAAGTAAAATTTGGTGCTAGGGTATATAAAAACCAGCCTCAAATGTTCTTTACAGTGTCAAATGCACGTGTTGACCTGAATTGCGTTCGTTTTTGTAATCGTTACAACGCAGTGATCAATAGTGTTTATGACGCAATTTTTGACCACAGCTCATGTTGCGCGCACGTGAAAGCAACAAAATTTGGGGTGAACACTATTCACTGACTATGCAACTGAAACCCTATAAAAGGATAACGCTACACACAAAAAATTCAGTTCATTTTCAAGCAGACATTTATGGCGTCTCTATCGATAAATTTAAGGAACATTGCTATTGGCCAACTGCATGCAGGCGAAAGTCAAAGTCAGGTTGCCAGGCATCTAAACGTGCATCAGAGTACCATCAGTCGACTTTGGCACCGGTTCCAAGCCACTGGCTCAGTTGAAGACCGGCATCGCTGTGGACGACCCAGAGTGACAACAGCAGCGGAGGATCGCTTTATTCGGCTTCGTTACCTCAGAGACAGGTTTACAACAGCTTCCTCAACTGCCCAGTCATTGCCTGCAGGACTTCATGTGTCTGATCAAACTGTCCGGAATAGACTGCATAAAGCTGGACTTTGGGCACAACGACCTCTCGAGGACCTGTCCTTACGCGCCGCCATCGCCAAAATCGACTTCTTTGGGCCAACCAGCATCGTCCCTGGGCAGCTGACAATCAATGGAGACGTGTCTGGTTTAGTGACGAATCTTTCTTTTTGTTGCAGCGTCATGATAGACGGCGTAGGGTCTACCGTAGGCGAAATGAACGTTTTGCCCAAAATTGCGTTGATGAAGCTCCGCCGCACGGTGGTGGAGGTGCAGTGGTGTGGGGAATGATCAGTTACAACGGAAGGAGTCAATTGGTGCACATTGAAGGAGGCTTGAATGCGCAACGATACGTCAATGAAATTCTTCGACCCCATGTCCTTCCACTTTTGGCTGCCCAAGGGTCTGTGTTTCAACAGGACAACGCCAGACCCCATTGTGCACTGTTGACCACGCAGTTCCTGACTGCCAACAACATTCTCACCCTTCCCTGGCCATCCCTGTCTCCAGACATGAGTCCGATTGAGCACCTGTGGGATGAGCTGCATAGACGTGTTTGTCGCCGAGACGTTGCTCCAGCCAATCGTCGTGATCTGTTCCAGGCACTCCAGGAAGAGTGGGCAGCCATCCCACAGGCCCACATCAGACGTCTGATCGCATCCATGCCCAGGAGATGCCAGTCGCTGATCGATGCAAGTGGAGGCCACACACTATACTAACGGGAAAGCCCGTACTCCAAAAAACTCTCGTGACCCAGATGCAAAACAACTGTCAATTGATTGGTTGAACCCTAAGGTATTCTTGTGTGCAATTTGAACAATTAACTCATTAAATTAAAAAAGTTATTGAATGTCAAAATTATGGCTATGTGTGTGCCTTCAGTAGCTATGCGTTTCTTTTTTTGAACAGTATATTATTAAGTGGAGCAACGAGAATCGAATGCAAACAAATATTAGTAAAACGAAATGTATGTTAATATCAACCAGACAAAAACTACAAAACTCGCAGAAAACAACACTTCAGCTCTACATTGGAACATCACTAATTGAAAACGTAAATGAACATAAAACTCTAGGTCTAACTGTTGACCAGCACCTAAGTTGGAACTCACATGTAAGTGCACTCACAAAGCTAACGGCACAAAAAGTTTACCAATTAGCCAACATCAAACACTTCCTGGATGAGGGGGCAAGGAAAATGTTCTTCACATCTCACATACAAACATACCTAGACTATTGTTTCACAATCTGGGATGGTTGTTCCATATCCAACACAAAAAGGCTTCATTCACTTCAAAAACGTGCAGTGCGCCTAGTTGCTGATAAACACCAAACACATTATATAGATCTATATAACTATCTTAAAATATTACCCCTTAGAAAGCGCTTCCTATTTAACAAAGCTAAATTCGCTCACAAAATCTTGTCACATAATGCTCCAACGTATCTGTGGCCACTTTTCAAATTCAATGAAAAACGTAGTCAGCGCTTAAACCAGTTAGAGGTACCCAAGCCGAGGCTAGATTTGTACAAGAAGAGCTTGGCTTACTCAGCTGCTCATCTTTGGAACAATCTTCCACATGACCTGAAAAACATGCACAGTCCCTACTCATATAATCGAAGACTGTTCAAATACATTATGAGTGCGGATTATATGCCGCCCTAAGGGATTATGTTTCGAATTATTATTATCTAATATACTGTATGGAGGGTCTGATTATCTAGTTTTTCATTTTAATATACCTTACTTCTTAATTGTAATCAGATACTGTAAATGTATGCTTTTATGCTACTTATAATGTTGCATCGCCATTGAACTAATACCTTAAGTATGTTGGAGAATGTCTGGATACCTAGCAATAAAGATGAGTAAGAGGAAGGGCAAAATGCAAGACGGGCCTATATGTACGATTCTCATCTATCAGTCAATACCCTTTACCTCCCTAAGGAGCATAGGTCATAAAACTGGATCTCGTGTAGTGGAGGCGTCAACAATTCACTCCCTGTGGCAGTATCTGCTTGGGACTCAAAGTTGCTCACCTGTGGGAACATTCTCCGCATGCGCTGACAACACATGAAGTCCCAGGTCATTCAGCAGATTTTCAAAATGTCACGAGTTCTTATTATATGCCACCATTATCTGATTACGTTTCAAATTATGTCTTATTTACTGTATGAATGGTTTAGATTGTGTTTGTTAGTTTTTTTTAACATTTTTTTTATATTTTATTTTGTTTTTATAAGGTATTAATTTTTGTTAATTTATTTTAATTAATAATTCCCCCCTAAATTTAATTATGTCTGGATGTTACAAATATATGTTATTATTTTACCTCGATAATATTGTATGCTTAAATAATGCTAAAGATACATGTGCTATTGAAAGGATACGGTATGTAAGATGACAGAGAGAAGAAGGGCAGAATGTAAGACGGGCCTGCGTGCCCAATTCTTAACCCTTGTGACGTACGTCTAGTTTGTCAAGTGAATTTTCCCTGATTTGATGGATGATTAAAGGGACTTTAGCTTTTCATAACATTAGAACCCCTGAACATCAGTATTGTTGTAACTTTTCATCAACGAAGAGTAGCGGCTATGATCAAAGCAGTCAAAGACGATCCCCAGAACAGAGAAGCAGAAATTTAGCATCTCCGTGCGAACACTGAACCGTTCGCAAGACGGACACGAGCGGTCAGAAGAAAGCTTCTTGCAGACTTCGCACCTCTGTGGCAACCGGCAGACTTGCCCGAAAGACTATGGAACGGGAGAGATGGAGCGCTCAGCGTAGCGGATACGATCTGAGGAATCAGGAAACTCACCGCGAACGAGACTAGTCTCGCAGAAATTTCACATCCTCGTGCGAGCAGCCTGAGACGAACGAAGATCGGAAGTCAGTCGGGCCCTCGCGGTTAGCATGGCGGCTAAATAACTTCGACTTGCCCTGGGATCTGAAGAGGCGCGAAATTTTCACACGACCCATTTAACTTACATTCCCGTTAGATATATACAGAATCTAAAAAAAACAACTTTATCATTCGGTCTGACAGAATTTTAAGATTCACTAGCATATAGTTAAATTCCTGCTAGATTTCATCTAAATTGTTGGCTATTGGAGTAAAATTCTTTTTCTGTGCAGACGGTAATTTATACTTTAGCTTCGAGTGATCAGTGGTCTAGTTATTTCATTTTTATTTCACTGGATTGTGGAGTAAATTTAAACTTATTAAATAAACCCATTTTCAAAGTTCCAATGCAAACTAAATGTTACATCTTTAAGTTTATTTCCTAATACAATAGCTGCGTAAATTAACTGTGCAGCCGATTAAGGGAATTATAACTTTAATACAGTTTAGTTCCGTATAAATAGATGTGCTTTAAATTAGTAACCTCACGGGAGCGTTTCTTGTATTTATTAATTGTAGACGCGAATGCAGAAAATAGTCTAACTGTAAATGTATCGCGCGTTAGATCTTAATATGATTTTATTGCATTTCATGTTTTATCTTCTATACAGAATTGATCTTTCGACCTTGCATCCCAGCAATTAATTAATTATACACTGAGCCCTGCCAACTCAGTCGATTACTCCAGTGACTTATGAACATATTTGAAATTTAATCTTTGAGGCGATCCTGGTGGGATTCAGCTATCTGAAGTATACAGAAACAAAGCAAACCCAAAGACTGTTTTAAAATCCCTATTCATAAAGTCGTTTTATAGTTATCAAACTGGAAGAAGAACAGTTGCCAGTCGCAATCATTTTACTTATTACTCAATTGATGAGAAAGAACATAGATTTCCCTGACACTGTCTGTCAAGCATAATCATTGGATTTTACCACCCCCTGAAGAACTTACCTCAGTGTTTTGTAGCTTGTGACATTACGGCAAAAGAAAGTTATCTCTACCAGCTGTGCCAGTCTTAGAAACCGCACCATACCTCACACCTAGTCAAGTGCCTGTGCCATTCATTAGGAACTTTTATCTAACAAACCAACAGTAGCCTTTACGCTTCACCGTCTGGCGATTTTTGAGACTATTAGCTACCAGCCCACCTCGTTAAATCTGGGGCCCGACACAGAAGAAATAAAAAGACAATTTCCATTGTTCTACGGTATTAGCTACAGTTGTAAACTTCCTAAAGTGCCAGAATTCACAACTTGGTAAGTCTGTGTGTGTGACTGTGTGTGCTGGCCAGCCCAAGCGTGTTTTTGAATGACAGGAGATTTATTAATCTTTTTTTTACCCTTATAATTAGTTCGACCTAGTATTAAGGGGTATTGTATACATTGTACGGGATTTCTCCTAGCGGGATGGTTTAACTGTGTTCATTCCCCCCTTCCGTAAAGTTTTGTTAAAAAAAAGGGAAACATTTGAGAACCCTAGCTTTTCCTCTACCCCCTTATCACTGTAACCCCTTGCCTCAGAGTAATAGGTTTACCATTGGGTTAAATTGCCTATCTCTGATCATCATCACCCCCCCCCTTTTTCTCGTCTCTGGGACCGGGTCTTTTCTGTTAGTAAATACAAGCGGGAAAAGGTGTATTGGATACTTCTCCTAAAAACAACCTTTCCCCCCCCCCCCTTGTCATATTTGTATTCTGTAACCTTTGATTTCTGACTGTAAATTGATAATTATTTGTGACTTGATTTTTATGATAATAAAAGTATTAAAACTTTGTTAGCATTTTGTGTCGGCTGGCCCAAATCCAACATTCCTCATATTTGTTATCGTAGTCGTGATTCATGTACGTTGAGCGTCAGAATCACCAAATCGGTGTGTGCGCCTGAGTGACTGGAACTGACAAACAATTGTTTGTTCAGAAGAGTGGTAGGAGTAGTTTTTGAGAGACAAATATTGGCGTACATGAGACTGTCCTTACTCTTCCCAGCACTTGTGAATCTACTACCTCACTTTCCTAAATCCTTATTCTCACCGAGCCTTCACTATCATTCTACACTCTAAAGGGACCAATATCCATCAGAACACTCTCAGATAAAATTTACGATAATAAATGGTTAGCTCGTCCCGGATTCTGAGCCTAGTTTAAATAGAGCGTGGTTGATTGTCTTTGTGAAGTAGGGTATAATCTTAAAAAGTAATTACTTCCCCTAGACAAAGCCTTTTTGTATTTTGGGCCGACCACACAATAATTATTACAGGTTTGTTCTTTCCACAGGAGCAGGAAGTTAGTGATAATAAAATATTTGTCACCTTTGTATTCTCTGGCAGAGAAAATTGAAATTTTGTTATATAATTGCTGGGTTTGCGTGATTGTCTTCAGTCACTAAAGGTTTTTGAAGTTAGAAGAGCTGAGCAAAGCTAAAGACGCTTGTTCTAAATTTTTTAAAAATCTAGTTAACATCGTCTCTACTCTTTAATTGACTTCAGAAGGGCGGAGTTCAGTTAGTGGAGAATTAAAATTTTCAGGAAATGTTTTTTCCTTTAAATTGTTTTTCATAAATTTTCTCTACTTTTAGCTGGAGATATATGACGCGGAAGAAACGGAGAGCAGAAGCTGAGAGGAAGGAAGAGAAGGAAAGAGCAGAAGCTGAGAGGAAGGAAGAGAAGAAAAGAGCAGAAGCTGAGAGGAAGGAAGAGAAGGAAAGAGCAGAAGCTGAGAGGAAGGATAGAAAGCGAGAGCAGAGAGGAGAGAATCACAGGAGAGGGCAGATAGGAAAGAAGCGGGAGAACGCCTATTGGAACAGAAGAAAATTGAGGCAGAGATAGACGCTCGCAGGGAAAGAGAGAGAGATAGGGAAAGACAGCACGAACTGGCGCTTAAGGCTTTAGAGAGTCGGGGCGCTTCTACTTCGAATAACGGAGAGCCGTCTTCGCCCCAGTCTCAGTCAATGGATCTCTCTAGCACTCAATCTGCCCAACTAACGGCGATGTCTTTTGCTTTGGAATCTTTTCCTAGCCCTAACGAAAAAATTGACAGCTATCTAGAAAAATTCGAGAGACTCGCCAATCTGTATGGGTTAGAGAGTTCCCGCTGGGCACTTAAACTCTCAACGTCACTGAAAGGCAATGCTTATGACGTATACACAAAGCTGGGACCGAACCAACATGATTACGACATGCTGAAGAAGGCCTTGCTAGAGCGGTTTGAGATGACCACCCGAAAATTTCTGCAAATGTTAAGAAACAGTCGAAAGGAGAGCACGGAAACATTTCCCCAGTTCTCTTCACGTCTCACGGGCTATTTGACAAAGTGCATAGAATTATCTGAATTACCTCTTTCATATGAGGGACTTCTAGAAATTGTTCTTGTTGAACAGATAAAATCCACTTTGTCGAATGACACCCGTAGATTTTTGGCTGAACAGGGGGCAGTCAGGCTTGAGGACATCCTCAATAAGGCCGAACGCTATAGCAATGCAATGGCCGAACTTCCCAGCACTAAACGTAAACCCACAGATGAGCCGTCTCGAAAACAAAATCTAGAGCAGTCATCCTGTTCTTCCAATCCTTCTCACCATTATAACCAACGAGATAATAATAACCAGAGACCTCCCCAGGAAAAATCGGAATTCTACAAAACCCGATACCCCCCAAATAATACTTCTGATCAACCCACCAAGCCTACGTGGCAGCGCGGCCACCAAGGTCAAAGAAAAGGGAAGACCCCTACACCAGGAACGTCTGATCAGGGCAAACAAACCGGTCCAAACCGCATCGGATGTTTGCATACAGCCTCTAAAGGTAGAGTCAGTGTCAGTGATTCTCACCCTGAGGGGGACCAACCCTCAACGCGAGGAACTGTACTTACAATGGTACCTCTACTACTTGTCTTTTTGACACTGGACTAAGCTTTAGTTGTATTGTCGCTAGGCACCTAGTCAAACCAGGTCAGGAGACAGAGGAAACCGTCAAACTTAGTGGAGTTTTCAAGAGTGATGCACCCAGGACCTTCCTATCGCACTGGTAGAAATACACTCTGATTTTGTCAGAGATGTTATTAAAGCGGCCATAATAGATGATCCTATCTTCCCAGTTATCCTGGGATGTAGATATGTGTTTATTGGGAGACCAAAGGAGCCGATTGTGGCAGCGGTAAACACAAGAGGGCAAGCCAAGAAGGAGAGGGAGCCTGCGCCAAATTTGTTGCCGAATGAACTGAAGGAGGCGCAACAAAAGGACCCTACTCTGGAGCTCTGCTTTAGAAAACTGCCCATGGCTAAGGACCTCAGACACAACGGAGACATCTTTTCTAAAGATGGCGTATTGTATCGTGGAACGGGTATTCCGGACTCGGGGAATAACCAGCTCTAAGTACCGACGCAATACTGAAGCCAGATCTTAGAAATGGGGCACTCTCTTCCCTTTAGCGGACATATGGGACAAAACGCCACTATTCAGCGAATAAAAACCCACTATTGTTGGCCAGGAATGAACTCTGACATTATCAGGTATGTGAAATCCTGCGCCCAGTGCCAACGGGTAGCACCCAAGCACTTGACACCCCCAGTACCCATGGGGCAAATGCCAATTGTGGGGAATCCATTTGAACGGGTTGCTGTCGACATCATTGGACCCCTGGAAAGGACCAAAAGAAAGAACAGGTTCATCCTGACCTTAGTCGACACTTGCACAATGTGGGCCGAAGCTGTACCGATAACATGCACAGATTCCAAGCATGTCGCAGAAGCCCTCGTGCAAATCTTTACACGGCTGGGATTCCCTCAACAAATTTTGACGGACAATGGATCCCAATTCCGTAGCCTGTTAATGGAGGAGATCTTTAAGATCTTGAGGGCCAAACATATCCACACAAGTCCCTACCATCTGGCCGGAAATGGGCTCGTGGAACGTTTTAATGGCAGCCTCACCACCATGTTACGTAAGCTGGGTCAGGAGAAACCGGAAGACTGGGACCTATATATATCGGCTGCCTTATTCGCCTACCGAGAGGTACCCCAGCGTCTACGGGATTCCCGCCTGCTACACTTTTATTTGGCAGACCTATTAAGGGGCCACTAGAAGCCTTACTTCGGTCCCTGACAGACCAAAAGGCTGACGAGACAGTCGTCTCTGCAAGCAAATATGTATCTGAGCTCAAGGAAAGGTTAAAGCTAGGATGGAATCTAGTCAACACCAACCTTACGAAAGCCCGCGCTAAACATGCTAAAAGATACAATAAAGCTGCGAAAGAGAGAGAACTACAACCAGGGGAGAAAGTTTTGTTGCTACTTCCAACCGGAAGCAATAAACTTCGCATCGGATGGCAAGGGTCGTTTACCGTCCTTAAAAAGATCTCACGTACTAATTACAAGATCTCCATCAAAGGAAAGTAGAAGGTCTTCCACATAAATCTGCTTAAGAAATATTTGGAAAGACCAGTGCCATCCTCCGAGCATCTCCTGGCTGTCGCCATAGCAACGGAAGACGAGGAAGATGATGATGGTTGCATGGAGTATCCATTGCAACCCACAGAATCCTTTAAAGATGTCAAGTTCGGCGACAATCTCTCAGGAGACCAACCAACAGAAACCAGGTCGCTACTAAAGCAGTACAGTGCAGTCTTAACGGATGTACCTGGTCGAACAAATCTCATCGAATTTGACATGAAATTAACAAACGAGACCCTGGTTCGAACCAGATTGTACCACATTCCGTACGCCAAAGCTGATGCACTTCGCGGAGAAATAGACAAGCTGCGTCAGGCAGGAATTATCAGCGAGTCTACATCTCCTTACAGTTCGAGTGTAGTGATGTTGCAGAAGCCCAATAAGGAAGTTCGGCTGTGTATTGATTACCGGTTGCTAAACGCTGTAACGGAATTCCAGCCCGAACCGCTCCAAACTGTTTCTGAGTTGTTCACCAAGCTCAGCAAGGTAACAATTTTCTCCAAGATAGACCTCAGTAAAGGCTATTATCAAATACCAGTCAAGGAGGAAGTTAACCCTTTGCTAGCTTTCAGCACTAGTGAAGGACATTACACATTTAATGTGATGCCGTTCGGATTGCATAACGCACCAGGAGTGTTCACCAGAATGATGAGAAAGCTGTTAGAACCTTTGCAAAGTCCCCATATCCATAATGTCATGGATGACATTTTAATTGCATTGGAAACCTATGAAGAACATATTGCTACGGTTGCTATGCTCCTCAGGAGACTACAGGAAACTGGTCTCACAGCCAGACCTAGCAAATGTCTCATAGGGTTTGAAAAGCTTGACTTCCTGGGGCATACTATTTCTCACGGCTGTAGTTGTCCTGTTAAGAAAAACGTGGAGAAAATAGTTGCAGCAAAAAGACCCCGAACAAAGAAAGACATCAGGTCATTTCTATCACTATGTGCCTACTATCAGAAATACATCCAGAACTTCAACGGACTCACGGCACCTCTGACTGACCTCACCAAGAAAGGATGTCCTGATAAGGTCATGTGGGATCAAAAGTGCGAACATGCATACAGCACTTTGAAAAGACATGGCATCAGACGCCATCATGAGTTCCTGTATGGTACTTCTTTCACAGTACAAACCGACCATGCTCCATTAGCTTTCCTTGGTGCCAATAAGGAATTCAACGCAAGGATTTTGCGCTGAGCTTTATTATTGAGCGTTTATTCCTTCAAAGTGGAATATATTCCAGGAAAACAGAATGTCGGAGCTGACTTCTTGAGTAGAAACTGGTCTACAGAGGAAGAACAGCAAACTGAAGATACCAATCATCCTAAAGTCACCAATCAGGTCACCTCCATTGTCAAGAAGGAAACATGAAAAATGGTTTCATCTCTAAAAGTGGGGACGATTGTGACGTACGTCTAGTTTGTCAAGTGAATTTTCCCTGATTTGATGGATGATTAAAGGGACTTTAGCTTTTCATAACATTAGAACCCCTGAATATCAGTATTGTTGTAACTTTTCATCAACGAAGAGTAGCGGCTATGATCAAAGCAGTCAAAGACGATCCCCAGAACAGAGAAGCAGAAATTTAGCATCTCCGTGCGAACACTGAACCGTTCGCAAGACGGACACGAGCGGTCAGAAGAAAGCTTCTTGCAGACTTCGCACCTCTGTGGCAACCGGCAGACTTGCCCGAAAGACTATGGAACGGGAGAGATGGAGCGCTCAGCGTAGCGGATACGATCTGAGGAATCAGGAAACTCACCGCGAACGAGACTAGTCTCGCAGAAATTTCACATCCTCGTGCGAGCAGCCTGAGACGAACGAAGATCGGAAGTCAGTCGGGCCCTCGCGGTTAGCATGGCGGCTAAATAACTTCGACTTGCCCTGGGATCTGAAGAGGCGCGAAATTTTCACACGACCCATTTAACTTACATTCCCGTTAGATAAAAACAGAATCTGAAAAGGGTAACTTTATCATTCGGTCTGACAGAATTTTAAGATTCACTAGCATATAGTTAAATTCCTGCTAGATTTCATCTAAATTGTTGGCTATTGAAGTAAAATTCTTTTTCTGTGCAGACGGTAATTTATACTTTAGCTTCGAGTGATCAGTTTATCTAGTTATTTCATTTTTATTTCACTGGATTGTGGTGTAAATTTAAACTTATTAAATAAACCCATTTTCAAAGTTCCAGTGCAAACTAAATGTTACATCTATAAGTTTATTTCCGAATACAATAGCCGCGTAAATTAACTGTGCAGCCGATTAAGGGAATTATAACTTTAATACAGTTTAGTTCCGTATAAATAGATGTGCTTTTAATTAGTAACCTCACGGAAGCGTTTCTTGTATTTATTAATTGTAGACGCGAATGCAGAAAATAGTCTAACTGTAAATGTATCGCGCGTTAGATCTTAATATGATTTTATTGCATTTCATGTTTTATCTTCTATACAGAGTTGATCTTTCGACCTTGCATCCCAGCAATTAATTAATTATACACTGAGCCCTGCCAACTCAGTCGATTACTCCAGTGACTTATGAACATATTTGAAATTTAATCTTTGAGGCGATCCTGGTGGGATTCAGCTATCTGAAGTATACAGAAACAAAGCAAACCCAAAGACTGTTTTAAAATCCCTATTCATAAAGTCGTTTTATAGTTATCAAACTGGAAGAAGAACAGTTGCCAGTCGCAATCCTTTTACTTATTACTCAATTGATGAGAAAGAACATAGATTTCCCTGACACTATCTGTCAAGCATAATCATTGGATTTTACCACCCCCTGAAGAACTTACCTCAGTGTTTTGTAGCTTGTGACATTACGGCAAAAGAAAGTTATCTCTACCAGCTGTGCCAATCTTAGAAACCGCACCATACCTCACACCTAGTCAAGTGCCTGTGCCATTCATTAGGAACTTTTATCTAACAAACCAACAGTAGCCTTTACGCTTCACCGTCTGGCGATTTTTGAGACTATAAGCTACCAGCGCACCTCGTTAAATCTGGGGCCTGACACAGAAGAATTAAAAAGACTATTCCCATTGTTCTACGGTATTAGCTACAGTTGTAAAATTCCTAAAGTGCCAGAATTCACAACTTGGTAAGTCTGTGTGTGTGACTGTGTGTGCTGGCCAGCCCAAGCGTGTTTTTGAATGACAGGAGATTTATTAATCTTTTTTTTACCCTTATAATTAGTTCGTACTAGTATTAAGGGGTATTGTATACATTGTACGGGATTTCTCCTAGCGGGATGGTTTAACTGTGTTCATTCCCCCCTTCCGTAAAGTTTTGTTAAAAAAAGGGAAACATTTGAGAACCCTAGCTTTTCCTCTACCCCCTTATCACTGTAACCCCTTGCCTCAGAGTAATAAGTTTACCATTGGGTTAAATTGCCTATCTCTGATCATCATCCCCCCCCCTTATCTCGTCTTTTGGACCGGGTCTTTTCTGTTAGTAAATACAAGCGGGAAAAGGTGTATTGGATACTTCTCCTAAAATACCCCTCCCCCGCTTGTCATATTTATATTCTGTAACCTTTGATTTCTGAATGTAAATTGATAATTATTTGTGACTTGATTTTTATGATAATAAAAGTATTAAAACTTTGTTAGCATTTTGTGTCGGCTGGCCCAAATCCAACATTCCTCATATTTGTTATCGTAGTCGTGATTCATGTACGTTGAGCGTCAGAATCACCAAATCGGTGTGTGCGCCTGAGTGACTGGAACTGACAAACAATTGTTTATTCAGAAGAGTGGTAGAAGTAGTTTTTGAGAGACAAATATTGGCGTACATGAGACTGTCCTTACTCTTCCCAGCACTTGTGAATCTACTACCTCACTTTCCTAAATCCTTATTCTCACAGAGCCTTCACTATCATTCTACACTCTAAAAGGACCAATATCCATCAGAACACTCTCAGATAAAATTTACGACAACCCTTTGAAAATAAAGTTTGTTCGTTCGTTCGTTCGTTCCCCCTTTGTTTTCTGTCTTTCTATACCTATCTTATCATGGGGATTCTAGAACAAGGACTGCCTTGTAATGCTATCAGCAGGTTTCTTCATTGTATCTACTATCCTTAGCCAGCGTCCTCTTCTGACCTTTTATTCCACTAGCACCTGGTTCTTCTAATCAGTTTCACACTGGCGATCTCGTCATACAATTTCAGTCTTTCAAATCTACTCAAACAACCATTTGTGAAAGTTCGAAAACTTCCTGGTTCTTGTTTTTGTTGTTCTCCATGTTTGATGCCATACGCTAGTTTTGACTTGACATTTTTGAGCTGCAGATAATATTTTTGTATTGGACTGGTTTTCCGTATATTGCCCAATGCAATGAAAGCCACTCGTGTCTTGTATTTTCTGATTTCGATATAATTTTCTATCCCTTCAATGTTGTCTGTAATGCCGTCAAGATATATGCATGATTCTACATCTTGTATCAGTGTTTATTTAAGTGTAATCTAGTTATCGTTTCCTGCATTTAACCTCATTATCTTTGCCTTGTTCCTGTGTATTTTCATACCCACTTGCTGGGACCTCTCATCGAGTATTTTCAGTTTGCCTTGCATCTAGTTACTGGTATGGTATATATTATCCAGGTTATTATGCATGGAGGCATATCTGTAGTCTTCCTTATGTGACCACCAATTAAGCAAAATGCTACAGAATTCAAATGTGGAAGTGAACCTGTCTGTGAGGATAATTACACACGCATTGACTCTTGAAATCATCCACACATTTCCAGGGATTCCTCATGTGGTGAAACGTGTTGCGAACCCAGCATTGCACACTAAGCTTTGAGGAGTCACTTGAACCCCAGACGTAACTCTTGCTTTTTATCTGGTTGGCTGCATGCAGGAGCATCTCACTGTGGGTCTATGATGGGCAAGGGGAGCTAAGAAGTGGTTCTGTGCAGGACGTGGCGATTCTTTTGGAGAGTCCAGAACCAGAGCACAGTATTTTAGCTCTGCATATTTGGAAAGCCCCCTTGGATGGCGGAGAATGCACAGTATGCTACGCGCTTCTTCCTCCTAGCTTGGGACCAGATGTGATGTTCCATTAAATACCAGCCAAGCTGGAGAAACTGGAGCTCATGACTTCAACTCAACATGTTTCGGAATGGCAGAAAAGCCACAGGAAAAGCCTAGGTCTACACTATAGATAATATCAAGGACTCTTCAATATGGTATTGGCAACGAAAGAGTGAGAAGCTCAGCAGCCCTAGTTAAACAGCAACAACAACAACAATCCAGACCATCAGCAAAATCTAGATCATCATGCTAGTTAGTCAGATAACACTGTATTCCATTTTTGTTTGCTGATGTAATTGTTTTCATAACGCAATCTACAGCAGGGAAGAGAAATAGTGCCACGAAGGGTTACTCCATTTCTATCTCAAACCGTTTTGTAAAGTTATCCTTCATGAGGAATTCTACAAGTTATGTCTTCACCCGTTTTCTTGATTAAATTAAGTTAAAACAAATATATTAATATGCTAGAATCAGTAACTGTAAACTTCCACATTCACATTTCCACCTTCAGATTAACTACAAGTTCAGTTACCTCATCTAAATTGAATCTCTTAACAAAGATTTCACGTAACTGTCGTAGATTTTTGATAGGAGAATTAAGACTTGGGTTGGTCCCTTCTGATTAGATTTGAATAAGTGATAGTCACAGTGAGAGATAGTAATAGCAATAGATTTCCACGAGTGAGATGGTAGACTGTGATAGAGGCTGTCTCTGAAATCGAGAAATCTTCTCTCTTTCACCTATCTTCTACGACAGATTTAGAGGAGTCAGACAGTCTAAACACACACACACACACACACACATATATATATATATATATATATATATATATATATATATATATATATATATAACATATATATATATATATATATATATATATATATATATATATCGTTCTATCCACTCACGTGCACGCACATACTAGACGACAGTTAGACGTACAGACGTGGGAAACTATAACAATGATTATACAGATAACTTGGAACGAGCTGACCAACGCGCTGGTTAAGTTCTCGAGAAATTTTTAATTATCGTAATAAACTTCTATCACAACATAAAAAATATTACATCAAGCATATACAAATAGTTATAAAAAATCAAGGAATTGCTACAAGAAATGATAGACCCACAGTTATGATCTTCCCTCGATGTTTAGCCCATAGTCCCGTTAGGAGAAAGATGATAGCCCAAAGAGTCACAGATACATGTGATTTGGGTCTAATATTTTCCCTTTTGAAGGTATGGACAGACTTGATATCTCTGGTCTATTCTAAGGGAAATAAGGTTAGCAATACTTGCATAAAGAAAGTTAAGACAGCAAAATGGGTGCCAAATTCAGTCCTGCATTCACTCTATTCATTCAGCCGTGATCACGTGCATTTGTTCATACTCACAGCTTTGATAGCCACTTCTGGAAACACAATTTTTAGGACATTCACATACAGAATCGTCAATGGCAGTCTTTGACCAAGAAATCCCCAGTTCCAAAAAGACGGGTTGAATTCTCTGCTTCAGGGAACGATTCCTTGAGTGTGCTTATTTTTCGGATGTCTGTTTAGGTCACATTAAAATTGTCCAGGCACGAACATTAACAACGAGCACAGTGTCAATAGCTTAGGTTTCTAGAAATGAGGAATGTCAGATCGGTGTTTTTTTCTGGTTAGGACTTTATTTGGTCACCACACCACTCCGTCGGAATGTTACTGACGTTAATATGTTACTTGCCACACACACGCTAAACAAATGTACTTGAGTTGTTTCTCAGGAAGAATTAAATATGGCGCGATAGGCCTGTTACTTCATTTAACCTTTAGAGTACCTGTAAAGATTATGCACCAAGGCTTTTAAGGAAAATGTTTTAGTTCTTCACAGATATCACTCATCAGTACTTAACGCTGGCAAAGTTTGGGTTAACCCCAGTATTCACTGAATGAAGGAAAAAACACATATAAAATAATTATACATACTAGGTACTCGTTATAACTTACATTTTTAAACTGCAAGCGTACAGCTTGACTTATCATTTAAAACTTCCCGTAAAATAAGTTATATACATAAAATCAATCATCATGAATTAGGAATACATACGTATCCCGTCAATACTCACTGATGTAGCATTTCAGTTATAAGTTAATTTTAAAATATATTCTCGTCTGATTATTTAGCAGTTAAATTTAATTCATTATAGCTACCTGGTTTTAAGCTAGAAATTATACTTTATTCTGCTTTCCACTGAAACACGTCACTAGAAAATAATACAGACTATATTTTTAAGCCCTCTGCACAAAATCTAACTAGTGAAATAAGCGATTTAACACTTTAAACACTTCACAAAATTACTAGATATCTAATATATACTATTTACCTCCGCACAGAACTACAGATTAATACCACGAACTAGAATCATTCAATATAATAGTAGTCTAGAACTCGGCAAAATGTTGCCCAGAAACTAAAGACTTTTCAATACACAAGATATTTCTTCTAGCCTTGCGATCTGTCTACTGTAGATTTAGGAATAAGAATGAAAATCTAGTTTCAAACTCTGGTTAATATCTATGAAACGGACAAAGATGAGCGCTATTTCCACAACCACGCAATAGCCTCCCCTTTCCTTAACACCTACGTACCTTAGACGCTAGCTCATAACTGACAAAACGTGCGTCTTCGCACCTTACGCCAAAAACTGGCCGTGGAGCGTGAGTGTCATGGAAAAACCCAGATTATATGTCTCCTCATCATGTCTGACAGAGTGAATTCTCACACGTTTATGTCGAGAATCTAGCCCAAGAGCGCTGTGTCATGAGAGAAGTATAGACACCTGTCTGCTTTCTGTGTCTGAACAGACCGTATTCTAACACTATACGCTCGAGCAGGGACTGACACGTTATGTAATAAGGTTACTAGTCAGTATGAGAAAGAAAAACGGTAAAGTTAGAATGGGAAAGAAAATATTTTTCGCAAACGAACGAATGCGAAAAATACAGGAAAAAGGATAAAAGAGCGATAATAAAATAGAGGACACGGGTAGAAAAAAGAAGAGAATATAGAAAATTTATTGATCATAAAACTCTCTGTGACAGTACCCTGATTTACTTTCTTTCCTTTCTGCCACAGGTTTTCTAGCCTTATTTTCTCCTCAAACAATAAACAACCTCTCAATCGATCGTATGCCATGTAGTACAAATGCTGTGACTTAGCGTCTGTTCATCCTTCCACCCTCAAAGTCTCAGATTTTCTTTACCGATCCGCCGTCTGCTTAGTCCAGACGAACTTCCCACGAGTATCATATAAAGTCATGGCTTACTTTCCTTCATTTCTGTCACTTAAACTCGCATTCTACCATTATTTCTCTAAGTTATTATCTGGCTTTTCCCGTGTCATCACCGTGACAACAACCTTTTACCAATTTTTCTTTACATACATGACTGACATGACCGACTTGTTTTAGTATTTTCTCTGCTGATTGTGGACAACTGGACCTTCGATCATGTCTGCACGTGTGGCCCGCCAAGTTGACATTGATAAAGCCTGGGTATGTGGGCTCTGTAACCCTCCATCATTGATAGTGGCCTTCTCCAACTCAGTTGAGGGAGAAACCTATGGTGACGAGAAAAGCCTGAGACGGACCTCCAGCTTTAAAATGGAAATAGATGATGTTATTTGGGACTTAACGACAACAACAATAACAACAAAAATAGGAAAAATTGACAGTTGTAGGTAAAACTACAAACACGCACCGAATATGGAAGTATAGGTTACATGAGAATAAGATATGACTGGGTGTGTAAGAAGTCAAGTCTTCGATCGTTACATATTTCTGTGACCGCATTCATTTTCTTTCCTGTGCCCTCCCTTTCTTTTGTTTTTTCTCACCCGCTCCTTATCGTTGTTTCTCATTCAAGGTTTTCTCATCACATCACGTCACACCTCTCACCCACCTCTCTCTCCTGTTATTTTCTCCTTTGTTGTCGGTGACACTTAAGCGAAGGAGTGGACTTGCCACTTTGATTTTTCGCTTATCGCTAGTTCCAGACGGAGTAAGAGTCTACAGTGAGCGAAATTTCTATTGTTAACCCAGATTTTTTGTCTGGGAAGATATACAAAACCATGTTCTTCACAGTTCCAATACGGATACCATTTGGTATTGAGAGATAGTTGTCAGTTTGCACATGACGTGCTGAAAGAGGACAATCTTGGTGAAGATTAAGACACGTACAGTAAGAAAAGAAATGTGATTTTGGAACACAGAAAGCTGCGTAATCGCTTCCGCCCAGACCTTATTGTGATAAAATAATTACAAGAAGGTAACATCTAGGAAAAGGAAGTGCTGAAATAAACTACTTCTAACTGGCGTTTTTTCCAATAAAACCACATGAATGTGTGGGCGAAAATGTACCTTGTAATCTGCAACATTTTAAGACTACTTCACTGCATTTCCATCTCGTCAAACAAGCATTTCAGAGCCAGGATAACGAAAGAAACAGTATTCCAAGTGCAGGACCACGCATTAGAGGATCTTCTGATATTAGACAGAAAGAAAACTCGACTACAGTACTGGAAACCACGAGTCTTAGAAACCTACAAACAGAATAACAGTGGGATTATCATTAAAGTAATACCCCGACCACATATAAGACGGCCTTTTAAAACCAGTGGCCCGGCACAATTCGGAAGTTTTCCTGTACAAGAAGTCTTCATTCCCGATAATCTGAACAATCTGTAATATGTACATTTTATCATTTTATATTTTTGCATTTAACATGTGTACATTGCTTGTGGATGTACAGATTCATAGTACGCTAGCAACCTCAACATGTAAAATGATTGGATTCATGAACCACCACCAAGAGCTGGTAACTGCTTTGTGCAGGTTTCTCACATTTTGTGCTATCATACACCAGTGCTCATTTCTGAGACTGGGGTATATCGGGTAGTTCATTATTCTTTATTGAACTACCATCGGCTGTCATTAAGGCAACAACAATTATACATACCATCTCGTTACACCGCTGTCCAAACACACTTTCATCCGACTCACTGGGTTTAACATTAATGCTCAGTAAGGATACAGTTTCTGAGGTTAGATTAAGCGGTGGAGTGGAAGCGGAGGATGCCTGATTCTCATGTCAGGAGACCCTATACTTAGAAGAAACATTGGTTTTCTCTGAGTTTGAGGTACAGGTCTGTGGTTCAAGTTGCTAGCAGTCTACGCTGGACGTTACATCAGACGGTCTTAGAGACGCTTGCCTTGACAATTAGAGTGGTTAACCCCAGCATTACCACCAGGGACATGCTACTGTCACAAAATTTGACATTTAACAGAACAGTCAACAAGACCCTTGGGAACCAACAGTGACGGAGTCCAACACCAACAATAAATCATTGTCAACACCTGGCTAGTTACGTATTACAGTCAGGCCCAGGAAAAAGAAATTTTATTTTAACAATAGCCACTTTAAAGTCATCACCAGTGATGAAAACATCAGTGCTTCATATTTTCATACACAACTCAATTTTAACGTTGTTATCTATTATTGATTATTACATTTGTTATCTGTAAATGCCAATTGATAGTCGATTCAATCATTATTGAGTGAATTGCACTCGTATGGTTCAGTTATTTTAAATACATAACCATCCAGAGCTATGAAAGTAATATTTTACTGAATCAATTCAGTTTGGGGCTCAGACAATACGAGTAAATTTGTTTCTTCTCACAGAAAAAAAAGGGGGGGGGGGGAATAAAAAGTTCGTGTCAGCTTAGACGATCTTAGTTCTTATGCTTGCTTTCTTAAAAATCCTGTGAGGCACCCTGAAATAGAAGCATCATTCTTCAATTTTTAACTCTGCCAAGACCCTTAAGTTTGGCCCTTGCTGGACCAGCGCAGCAGAGCAGAGGAGACAATCTCGTGACAGGGTGAGAGAAACATTACTAAGATAATATCTTCAGTCAAATTAGGACAAGCTTCAGAAATGTCCTCTAACGTTTTACGTTGCCTATATATTATTCTTTAAGTTGCACCGGTTCCATTTTCATCATCATCATCACCATTATCATCATCGCTACTATCATCATCATCATCGTCAACATAATCATTATTGTCATTATCATCATCATCTTCAATGCTGTTCCCCTTTTCGCTCCTAAAGAGTATGGTGCAACTACTGCATCTGGTCCCCCCTGTCAGGAAGCCTGCATCGTACCATTCATGCGCATCAGCAGTATTGGTTTGTGTAGATATTAGTTTTATATGGTGAGTTTCCCAGGCCCATGCACCACCTGATTTTAGTCTGCTTTTACGACATACCAAAGGGACTAGTAGTCCTCATCTTTGTTCCCTCAGACAGCCCCCAGAAACTACGCGGGGTTTACTCAATTTTACTCTTTTGTTAATCTGACTTCTCATTCTTCTAATTCTGCTATCTCATCCTCTCTCTGTGTCCGTCTAAATTTCTAAATTACACTGACTAACAAAAAAAAATTTTTTTTTTCTTTCTCTAACATTTCTATGTTTTTCTGGTCAATTTTAATGCGCTGTTTTTAAATCTGCAAACCGTTTTTCTCTATCAGGTCGGGATCTCTAGAAATACGCAATTGAAGTTTTTTAACAACGCATACAGTATTACAACATCATTTGTACAAGAAGTATAACAGTTATGTAGGCTTGAATTTCTTTGCAGTCGACTTTCGTCGGTGAATGGCATGTGGTACATCGCGATGAAGCATCCAACAATAATCGGCAAGCATGGTCACACTCCACCGTCCTTGATAACGTGACTCCATTACGCGATATCTTGATGGAATCGTTCTCCATGTTCATCGCTGACTTCGCCAAGGTTGTCAGGGAAAAAGTCAAGATGCGAATCGAGCAAATGGATTTTGAGGGACATGTTACAGCCCATAATTCTGTATGCATCTATGCACTGCTTAACAATATGCACATAGTCGACAGATTTGTGATTTCCCAGAAAGTTATCGACGATCGATTTGAATGCCATCCATGCGCGAAGTTCACTACCATGTAACAAGTTCTCGAATTGTTTGTCTGCAATAACTTTCATAATCTGAGGTCCTACAAAGATACCTTCCTTTATCTTTGCATCGCTAATTTGCGGAAACTTTTCTCGAAGATAAATGAAAGCTTTGCTCGTTTTATCTAACGCTTTTACGAAATTCTTCATGAGCCCCCAACTTTATATGTAACGGTGGTAAAATGATGCTGTCTTTGTTAACTAATAGCTCGTGTATTACATTTTTATGCCCGAGCTGCATACGATCCCTGATAGGCCACACCTTTCTTGCATAATGTTCCTGTCTGTTGCGGCTGTCCCATTCACATAGGAAGCAAGAAAATTTAGTATACCCAGTCTGCATGCCCGTGAGAATTGCAATGACCTTTAGGTCTCCACAAATCCGCCATTGGTAGTCATTGTACTTTATTTTTGCCAAAAGTATAGCTATATTGTCATAAGTTTCTTTCATATGAACAGAGTAGGCGACTGGAATTGATGAAAATAAATTTCCATTATGCAATAACACGGCTTTTAGACTAGTCTTGGAAGAGTCGATGAAAAGTCGCCATTCGTTGACTATGTGCTCATGACCGAGGTGCACCATTAGACCTTTTACATCTTTGCAGTAGCAAATGTCATCATCCATCTCAAAGTATTGAACAAGTTATCTGTGTCTATGACGAAATTTAGATATCGGAGTATTGGGCCGCTAAAAGATTCCATTCTTTGAGTCGCGAACCGAGTAATTCCGCTTGTCCTTTGGTGAGAGCGAGATCACGTATTAGATCTGAAAGTTCTGAATGGTTAATTAAGTGAACACCATCATTCACCGGTACATAATCCGAGTCAGAATTAGTTTCTAAAGCAGGTAAACTATCACTTTCTGATGGTTCATTCACGTCCAACGGATATGGTTCTGGTGGAACTGGGATCGGACACGTGATTGGATCATGAGGCATTGGTTTCGAAACCGATTCAATATTTGGATAAACCACAGACTTTCTAGTTTTAAAAGTGAAACCATAGATATTTGTCAAGCAGAAGTAACAATCAGTAGCGTGATTTGTCGGTTCACGCCATATTACTGGCACTCCAAAAGGCATCGGCTTATGCTTCGGCGATTTTCGTAACCAACCTGCCAATGTATTTGCACAAGTCGAACAAACTGCATTGGCTTCCAAGATTTATTTGCATCATCAACTTTCGAATCGAAATAAAGTTCATATGCTTTCTTTAGCAATGGTGTAAAGTTTTTCTGGTGAACACGATCGGTAAAATATCCGCACACGTAACAGAACAGATCAGCCGAATTTCTACAACTTCTAGAAGCCATATTTCACTCAGAATTATTTAAAAATACAGTAACTATTTGAAATATAACGTAACATATGTCATGCATCTTTTAGCAGTATAAAAAGTAGAATTATTTTGCATTTTATTAATTTTAAAAAAGTTATATAGTAAAAATGAAATGGAGCAAATAACGGTTTCCCAAAAATATATTTATTCAAAAATATCTTAAGAACCCGACGTGATAGAGATAAACGGATTTCAAATTTGAAATCAGCGCAAGAAACTGACCTAAGAACACTTATTCTTATATAAGAAAGAAAAATGTTGTTTGTCAGTGTTATCAAGTGTGTGTATCAATTTATCCTCCCTTCTTAATGTATGTCTATTTCTCCCGTTCCATCTATTGGACCACCCACCAGTTCATGCATTAGTCCTATGATTGTCTATTTTTATATTCATGCCTGCACTTTCTTCAGCTTGCTTGTCCATCAGTATGAAATGAAAACTTCGTCTCCTTTTTAGGCATTGCTCAATTTTAAAAGTCGTCTATTTCGCAATTTCTCATTGCTCTGAGCTTAAAATAAAACGGACAGTGTAAGGCGACGTGACATTAGTGGACTTTTCTGAGTCTCAAAGCTCAAGAAACTAGTGTCTCTCCAGCTACATGAAGCTCCATTTGCAAACACCCCGATTAAGAATAGTATTGGGACTATTTCGGAATTGAACGCGACATTTAGATTTCGGACGCGCAGCCGTGTTGTAATATAAATTAATATGAAACAAATATAAAGGTATGTTATCAGGCACTCGCAGGAAATAAAGAAGTAGAACACCAGACAACAGAAAAACAACAGACATGAGTGGCTTACCCAGGATTTGAACACTGGACCTTCCGTGCGACAACCCCGCCTAGCCATGCAAGCGAATCACACTATCCGCTCTGCCATCTACGCATCATCAAATCCTGGGTAAGCCACTCATGTCTGTTGTTTTTCTGTTGTCTGGTGTTCTACTTCTTTATTTCCTGCGAGTGCCTGATAACATACCTTTATATTTGTTTCATATTAATTTACTGTTTACAGGCCTCAGGTTTTCCTCCCTTATTCGTGTTGTAATATGCGTGTTTTTCTTTCTATTTTATTTATCTATTCCGTGTTTGTTGTAGGGTAAGTCTCTAAGAAAGATTATTCTGCTTCGAAAAAAATAATATAAACAAAAAAAAATTAGAACGCACATTTTGTTGTTAATTTCTTGCTTGATTATATGCTCGAATTAGTGCAACAATTTATGCTTGTAAAAAACTGACGCTATCACATGGCAAGCTCAGCAGCAAGAGGATAAACTGGTCGCCACAAGAGGTCTCGTCAGGCAAGGATTTCTGAGTTTATCTTCTTGACATTCTCAATTGAAAATGCCCGGATGGTTTTAAACTCCAGCTGCCATTTTCTACCTGTGTTTACAGAAATGGCCTTGACCCTTTGCGTGGATACACATATCTGCAAACATGACAGTATCAATAAAATTGAGCGCCGTTAGGCTGAGTGGTTAGAGAGTTTGCTTCTCT
>JAMPIV010020254.1:57500-90000 GCA_024509875.1 Oreohelix idahoensis
AACAAACACATGCCAAGTCCTCCTGTCCCGTGCCATCATCTCAAGTTCTTTCCATGTTCTCCTCATCATCTTCACCTCTGTTTCCAACTCTCTTCTCCATGTACTTCTTGGTCTTCCTCTGCCTCTCTTGCCCTGGGGGTTCCAGAACAAGGACTGCCTTGTAATGCTATCAACAGGTTTCCTCAGTGTGTGTCCTATCCATCGCCATCGTCTTCTTCTCATCTCTTGTTCCACTGGCACTTGTCTAGTTCTTGTCATCAGTTCCACGTTGGTAACCTTGTCATACCATTTTAATCCCTCTATTCTACGCAAGCACCCATTTATGAAAGTCTGTAGCTTTTTGGTTGTTGTCTTTGTTGTTCTCCATGTCTCCGAGCCATACAATAGGACTGACTTCACATTTGAGTTGAAGATTCTTATTTTCGTGTTGGATCCAATTTCTCTTGATCTCCATATATTTCCCAATGCAATGAAAGCTCCTCTTGCCTCCTGTATTCTTATTTTGATATCACTGTCTGTCCCTCCAACTTTGTCTATATTACTGCCAAGATATGTGTATGATTCTACATCTTGAATTGGTGTTTCTTCAAGTTCAACCCTGTTATCATTACCTGCATTTATTCTCATTATTTTTGTCTTTTCCCTGTGTATTTTCAGACCCAATTGCTGTGACCTCTCATCGAGTGTTTTCAATTTGTCCTGCATCTGATTACGGTTATGGGACAGAAGAGCCAAGTCATCAGCAAAATCCAGATCATCCAACTGCTTAGTCAGAGTCCACTGGATTCCATTTCTGTTGTGTGCTGTCGATGATCCCACAACCCAATCCATTGCCAGCAAGAAAAGAAACGGAGACAAGAGGCATCCCTGTCGCACTCCTGCCCCCATCCCAAACGGTTCCGTCAGCCGTCCCTCGCGAAGAACTCTGCATGTCACGTCTTCACATGTTTTCTCCATTAAATCAATGATCTTCAGGGGAACTCCACAATGCCCCATCAATTTCCAAAGTGATTCTCTGTCCACACTGTCAAATGCCTTTTCGTAGTCCACAAATCCGATGTATAGTGGTGAATTCCATTCCAGACTCTGCTCAACCACTATTCTCAAAGTGGCCATCTGGTCTGCACATGATCTGTCCCGTCGAAAACCCGCCCGTTCATCTCTCAGTCTCCTGTCCATGGACTCCCTCAATCTCTCAAGGATAATCCCGTCCAATACCCCTCCTGGCACTGATAGCAACACCATTCCTCCACAATTTGTGCACTCCTGTAAACCTCCCCTCCCAGGCAACCCAACCAGATATCCCTCCTTCCACTCTGCCGGCATCTCTTCCCTCTCCCAGACCCTACCAAGTAATTTATATAACATCTCTGTAGCCGTGTCGATATCTGCTTTGATGGCCTCTGCTGGAATGCCATCAGGTCCCGACGCTTTTCCCTCTCTTAGAAGCCCCATGGCTTTCTTTATTTCTTCCATCGTTGGTCTTTCACCGTTAATTTGTAGCTCCTCCTCCGCTGGCTGGATGTCCGGCGGGTTTTGTGGAGCTGGTCTATTGAGAAGGTCCCCAAAATATTCTGTCCACCTCTTCATTTGCTCTTGTATATTGCTGAGCAGTTTCCCATTCTTGTCTTTTATGAGGCAACTTGTTTGCTTGTATTTCCCTGTTAGCTTCTTTGTGCTGCTATACAGTTCTCTCATATTTCCTTTGGCTGCAGCATCTTCTGCCTCTCTTGCCAACTCCTCAATATACTTCCTCTTGTCTCTTTTGATACTTCTTTTTACTTCTTTGTTTGCTTCTGTGTACACTTCTTGAGCCTTGGCTTTGGAGCTTCTAGTTTTGCTTGTGTTTAACTCTGCTTTCTTGTTTTTTTCTGTCTTTTATCTTATTGATGGTTTCTGTTGTTATCCATGCTTTTTGTTGTCTTTCCCTTTTCCCCAGTATTTCTTCACATGTCTCCTTCCATACTGTTTTGACCTGCTGCCAATAGTCTTCTGTATTCTCTACATCTTCCAGCTGTTGGAGCACTTGGAATTTGTTGGATACTGTGACCGCAAATTTGTCTCTTGTTTCTTGATTTCTTAGCTGTCCTACATTAAACTGTTGTCTATAATTTTGCATTGGTGCATATCTCTTGAGTTTCATTTTTACTTTGGCTATCAGAAGATGGTGATCTGATGCCACATCTGCTCCTCTATATACCTTTACATCCTGCAATGATGATCTAAACTTCTTGTTTATGCATATATATGATCAATCTGATTTTCTGTTCTATGGTCTGGTGATATCCATGTTGCCTTGTGTATTCTCTTATGTGGAAACATGCTTCCTCCTATAGCCAGTTGATATGAAGCACAGAAGTTTGCGAATAGCTCTCCATTTTCATTCATTACTCCTAGCCCATGTTTTCCCATGACTTCTTCAAATCCAGTGTTGACTGTACCTATCTTTGCATTCATGTCACCCATCAAAATTGTGATGTCTCTTCTTTTTACTTTATCCATAATTTCTTGTAGTTTAGTATAAAATGCTTCTTTCACAGACTCTTCTTTGTCATTAGTTGGTGCATAACATTGGATGACATTTACATGAATTTTCTTTTTAGCTGTTTTGAAAGAAGCTGTTATTATTCTGGGTCCAACAGCTTCCCATTCAATTAGTGCTTTCTGTGCTTCTTTAGATAACATAAGAGCTACCCCTTCACTGTGGTGTGAACTTTCGTCTTCATGTCCTGAGGACAGCACCAATTCACCTGTGATGAGTTTCTTCCTGTCTACCCCCTTCCACTTTGTTTCACACATTCCCAGAACCTCGATTTTGTATTCCCTCATTTCTGCTGCTACTTGCGCCACTTTCCCTTGTTCGTTTAATGTCCGAACATTCCAGGTGCCAAATCTGGAAGTTCTCCTAGAAGAAAGAAGGTTAGTCAGCAACACAGACTCCTTTCGGCTTTCTCTGTGTTGCATCATACGCCTCCCCGCGAGAGGACCTTCCCCTGTCTTGGATGGCTGTGTTTTATTTTCTTTATTTGACTTGTCCATATTTGTTGAAGTTTTTTGTGGTTTAAATTTTTTTTACAGGATGGTGTAACCGGCCCCATGCCCAACCCTCCTTAGTCGCTTTTTACGACATGCTTGGTAGGGGACAGTGTTACTATTCTTTGCTCCCCTTTCGGGCCCCGGTAACACACGGGTGAAATACTTATATACTACAGTATATAAACTGGAAACATTGACCATATACCAGCTATGTCAAATACTTATATACTACAGCACATAAACTGGAAACATTGACCATATACCAGCTATGTCAAATACTTATATACTACAGCATATAAACTGGAAACATTGACCATATACCAGCGATGTCAAATACTTAAATACTACAGCATATAGACTGGAACCATTGACCATATACCAGCTATGTCAAATACTTATATACTACAGCATATAAACTGGAACCATCGATTATCTAACAATAAATCAATACACATTCGCTCTCAAATGAGCATGCGCCTTCAACAAATACACGCCACTGTCGCATACCATAAGGTCAAGGTCTTTCCGTGTCTCCCTTGCCGTTTGTATTTCCGTCTCCAGCGCTCATCTCCATGTGTTCTTTGGTATGCCGTTATTTCTCTTCACCTAGGCATTCCAGAACAAGGACTGCCTGGTAATGCTATCACATGTTGTCTCAGTGTGTATCCTATTCATCGCCAGCGTCGTCTTCGCATCTCTTCTTCCTCTGGCGCTTGTCTGGTTCGTGTTATCAGTTCCACATTAGTGATTTTGTAATACCAACAATCCTTTTACTCTACGCAAGCACCCACACATGAAAGTCTGTAATGTCTCGGTTGCTGTTGTTTGTTTGTTTGTTTTTTTTTTTTTGGTTATGCATGCTTCAGAACCATACATTAGGACTAACGTGTCATTTAAGCTGAAGATCCGATCTTTTTTGATGAACTTGATTTTTCTTGAAATATGTTTCCCGATGTAATGAGAGCTCCTCTTACTGTTTGTTTGGTTTGTTTTTTTAAATATACTAATTTCACTGTCTGATAGACAGACAGACAGACAGACAGACTGACTGACTGATTGACTGGGTAATTCACTGATAGATTATATATATATATACACACACACACACACACACACACACACGCGCGCGCGCGCGCGCGCACACACACACACACACACACACACACACACACACACACACACCCGGCGTTGCCCGATGTAAACACAATAATTGAACTTTTACTATATCATCTGGTTGCGGTACATCTGAGCCACCATTTTTACCTGAGCAACCAGGACCACACCTTCATGGTTAATTCTCAGATGTTCATCTCAACTCCAGCATATCTACTCCAGTCATGTTCTCCATTGTACCTCTCACGACCACATCTAATTCAATCATGTCCTCCACCATACCTCTCACCTTCAGCACATCTACTCCAGTAAAATTCCCCCATTGTCCCTCTTACCTCCAGCACATTTACTCCAACCATGTCCTCTACTGTACCTCTATACAACTATACATCTCACTTTCAGCACATCTTATACAGTCATGTCCTCTTTCTTTGTTACGGGGGGGGGGGGGGGGGGGGTGGGGGGGGGGGGGGGGGGGGGGGGCGGGGGGGGGGAAGCGGAAGGGTTTAAACAACAAATTTGCGACCCCTGATCTTGTTGAATCCTAGTTTTTAATGGGAAATCTATTGATATAGTTACCCAAGATTAATTTTAAGTGAAACAATACAATTAATGTCTAACTTTCATTACCAAAAACATTGTTGCGTCCCCTGTTTCTGTTTGGGACAAACCGACAGACGTATGTAAAAGGTGTTTTCAGGACTTGATCATACGAACACTGCAACATGTAACGCGAATAATGGACGTTCACTTCGAAGTCATTTATATAGATTTATTTTACACAGGACAAACGATGAGCTCCAAGTTTTGATGAATAATGGCGGCATGCATTTTCATATCAGCAAGGAATAAAATACAACGACCGGTAGGCAGAATTACCGTCAGTAAAAGTCATAATGTCCACGAATTATCACTGCATATCAAACTTGTCGAAAAGTCATTTAATATTGTACTAAATACTTTCCTTTACACGCCATCCATCACAAGCACACATAGAAATATATTCTTCATAGAATCTGTAATTTATACAGTGGACTTCTACAAAACACAGTCCGAGCTCTCACACTTGCGTCCGAACACCTTCAAGTACACAGGCCACAAGAGGGCGTTACAAGTCTACCGCCGACGTGCATACCTAATTTTTACTGAAAACTGACGTCACTAATACTTATAATAGAGTGGTTTACTAGTAGTGCGTCTATGTGTTACCTCATCGGTTCACATCAATGCCTTCCCTTAGAGAATGCACTGATGTGTACGAACATACGCGTAACACTATATACCCCGCCCCTCCAGAAAAAAAACGAAGTTTTTTTTTTGTTTTTTTTTATGAAACGAGGGACCACCAACCTAACCCGATGTCAAAACGCGTTCAGTCTGAGTCATGTCTTAGTTAAACATGCAAACAACTCATTAGGACTTGTAAAAAAAAATTTCAAGAGAACATTAATAGTATCTAATGAGCCTATGATCCTGATGATAACGGAGGTGGTGTATGAACCATACGATCATGAAAAGTAATAGATGACATGAATGTGTAAGAGAAAAAAAAATCGAATTAAGTGATTATGAGAAAAACATTACACAACATGGTAAATAAATTAATTAAGTGACGGTATCATAAATAGTGTGAGTGTCTGTAAGTTATCTCACTAAGTTCAACGATTTCTCTTCATTAAACTTCAAGTGTTCTTGCCATAATAGGTAAATAATAACATTGGCAATGTTTAAACTCGACCCTTGAGCAAGTTTGTTGCACCGAGGTAAGTAACTAGCCTTGTCCATAAGTAAGGTTCGATTCAATGTGTATATCTTGAGTGTAAAGGTTCTCATTGCAACTCTGGACTCAAATGTCAAGTGCAGTATTCTAGATACTTGGTTAAAAATCAACAGTAAGTGTCATGTTGTCATCTAATCAATCCAAGGTAGAAAATGTCCATCTTACCATTAAGATGCAAAGAATTTCAATTGATCAAAAGGTGAAATGTCAAATGGTGTCTTTCATTTTAGCCTATCATCTCAGAAAACGAATGTTCAATGCTCAAATTTTTGTTCTGGATCAATGCATAGATGCGTGAAAATAGCCGAAGGTACACTGTTCAGTTAGGCTCTGTCTTCAATTCTGGAAAACAGTTCTTTCCTCACATTGAAATGTTAGAAGACTGGTTGGCATCATTATCTGAATGTGGTAATCTTGAAAACGTGTCTGCAACGACATTAATGTGTCCTTTTATCGGCCTAATCTCACAGTCGTAAACCTGGAGATTTAGAGAGTATCTTGCTGCTTTTTGATTTTTGAAGTTGGCGTGCTGAAGGTACAATAATGCCTTCTGGTCTGTTTCAATCACGAAACGAGCACATAGAAGGTAACGTTGCAATTTGGAAACTGACCATATTATGGCCAACAGTTCTCGTTCCACAATGGGATAACGGGATTCGGTGGGTCTCAATTTACGTGACACATACAATACTGGATGTAGGATTCCATTGAAGTGTTGCATAAGTGAAGCACCAATGCCGTTCAGAGAAGCGTCTGTTCTGAGGACAAAGACCAAACGAGGATCAGGTAGCTTCAAAATAGGCTCAGTTGAAAAATAATGTTTAATTTGATTAAGTGCTCTATCACAGGCCGAAGAACAAACGATTTTGTTAGCAGAACCTTTTCCTAACAACGTGGACAAAACTGAGGTGACAGTAGAAATGTTTGGCATGAATCTGTGATAGAAGTTTATTAGGCCAAGCAGACTACGAACTTGTTTCTTGGTAGTAGGAATAGACAAGTTCAGAATTTTAGATACAGTTGAATCTTCTGGCTTGAGACAACCATTTCCTACTCTGTGACCTAAGAATGATATTTCTTTAAAGCCAATATGACTTTTAGAAGGCTTAGCGGTCAGATTGTGGGAGCGAAGAGTATCTAGCAAAGATTTCAGACCTGACAAATGTTCGTCCCAAGAGTTGTGGAATAGACAGATATCATCAATATAAGTTATAATATCTGATCTATCAGAAAAGAGTTTACGCATCATGCGCACAAATGTGGCGGGCGCATTAACTAGCCCAAAACACATGAAATTCCACTCAAAAAGACCTCGAGGTGTGGAGAAGGCAGTTAAGGGTTTAGATCTTTCTGTTAAAGGCACTTGCCAATAGCCTTTAGACAAGTCAAACTTACTAAAGAATGTGGCCCTAGAAAGTTTAGAAAGTAGATCTTCTAGTAGTGGCATAGGTTCAGCATCCGATACGGTGATAGTGTTAAGCTTTCTAAAGTCTATACATAATCTGATGGACTTGTCCTTCTTGCGAATAATAACCATTGGGAAAGAATAGGACGAGGTGGAGGGAGAAATAATGTTAAGACTTAACATCTCATCTAACTCTTTTTCCACCTGTTCCTGGAAATGCATAGGAATAGGATATGGTTTGACACGAATAGGAGCATGATCTTTAAGCTGGATGTCATGAAAAATGACAGAAGTGTGACCTGGAATGTCTGTCAGAACTGTTTGATAAGATTCCAAAAGACAGTGAATTTGATTCTGTTGGCACATAGAAAGATCTAGAGAAATTGAGACATTTTTCCACGATTCTGTAGCATGAAGAGGAACTACAGGAAGAGGTAAAGAAATTTTAGGGAAGGAAGACTGTTCTTCCTGAATGACTGATAGAGAAGCGTGACGATCACTAGACTCATCAACAGCTTCAAAGACCTTTTGCAAGTAGTCAGGCCGAGTGTGAAATTGTTGTAACATATTGATGTGGAATGTTTTGTTTTTACCATTCACATCTACAATGTAGTCAACATCTGTTATTTTGGCAACAATTTTAAATGGGCCTCTCCAAGATATCAGTAAACGATTCTCTTTTCTGGGTAACAAAACAAATGCTTCATCCCCATGTGCTAATAGTCTCAGTCGTTTGTGTTTGTTCTGAAATATACGAGCTTTTGCTTTGGCTGTTTCTGATGAATCAACAGCTATCTGACAAGCACTAATAATATTTTCTCTGAGTTTAACCACATACTCATAGGATGATTGAACCTCAGGAGATAACTCCGACCCTGTGAGTAGTTGTTTGATGATGGACATAGGTCCACGTGGTTTAGCCCCAAAGATGAGTTCAAAAGGTGCAAAGCCTGTATGTTCGTTTGGGATTTCCCGGTATGCAACCAATACAGCTGGGAGTAACCTATCCCAATCCTGAGGATATTTCTCAGTCACCTTACCTAGTAGTTGTTTTAATGATCTATTTAAACGTTCTACTTTTCCATTTGACATGGCGTGATATACTGAACTGAGAGATCTATCAATGTTGAACAACCTCATAACATGTGACATGACATCTGAAACAAACTGTGTTCCCCTATCAGATAACAATTTGTCTGGGAAACCCAATCTGCTGAAAATCAACATCAATGCATCAGCCACGTCAGTAGTAGCGATATTTTTCAGAGGTATTGCCTCAGGCCACCTTGTGCACATGTCAATGCAGGTTAATATATATTTATGACCTCTGGCTGAAAGAACTGACAATGGACCAATGATATCCATAGCCATTTTAGTAAATGGACGGAGTGAAATATCAGAGGCCTGAATAGGAGCCATGTGATATGATCTTTTTGTAGCCACTTGTTGGCATGTACGACATGATTTGCAAAATAAATTTGTGTCTCTGGCCACTCCAGGCCAATAAAATGAAGATAAAACTCTATATTTTGTCCTCGCAACCCCCATGTGACCCGCACAGTTTGATTCATGAGCATGCCTCAGAATGTAGGTTCTAAACTTAGATGGAACCATAATTTGTTTGCGGATGGAGTTAAATTCTCTAAAGTTACGAATAAGTATGTCATTCTTGAGAGTGTACCATTGGTGAGCATTGTCTACACCATCATCATCATTTGATTTGACTAATCTAAAAAATTTCTTAAGTGAGTCATCAGATTTTTGGCATTCACCAAATGACCCTTTGCTGATAAATGAAGTATGTTGTACATCATCAGCGTCATCATTACCCACCACAATATTTTCTTGAGCTTGTGCATGTGACTGTGCTCTAGTGGTTACTGCATTCACCGGCATAATATGTTGACTTTCCCATTCTTCAATTTCCTGTGCAGAACAATTCTTAATTCCATGTAAGTTTTCCAAAATCAAATCTGTCACTGGTGCCGGTAGCATACACACTTTAGTTTCACCTGAGAAAAAAGGTGTGTCGATGTGTATTATAGCTGTGGGGTAATACTCTACCGTGCCTCCAAAAGTGATACACTTTACTTTTTCTCCCGTATAACATGATGGATCAACTAGAGAAGCACGCACACCCACAGTAGTGCATCCCGTGTCACGCAATACTGAAACAGAATGACTATTAACATAACCCTTATATAAGGTCAATGACCCCCTTCCATCATGCGATGCCAACACAGGCAAAGGACCGGAAGTTAATGCAGGCAAGGGATGACCACAGCTGAGCCTGGACACCACATCTGGTTGGAACAGAGTGCTGCACTCTGTACACTTTGAAACATTTGACAAATCAACAAAACAAGCATTGGCATGATTATTGTTATCATTTTGATTCATTACCCCTGTATTGTTATCATGTACGGAACCAGAGTTTGCACGTTCCACACTACGTGAACGATAACCATTATTGTTCTGGTAACCTCTGTTTTGATTACTAAAGTTATTGTTATTGCCATAATAAGCTCTATTGCCTCTGTTTGGGTATGAATTTCTAGCTCCATGCCAACTTCTGTCTGAGCGAGGGTAGTGTTGATATGATGGGTTTTCCTCATGGTATGAACGGAAATTCCTTTGCTTTGAAGTTGAATTATTGTTAAAATTGTACCTTCCACGGTAAGATCCAGTGTTTTGTTCCCTGTTCCATCTAAAATTTCTGTCACCACTATATGATCTGTATTTAGGTGAGTTAAAGTGTACAGATTTTGCTGACGCCACAGGCAAAGATTCCTTTACATTGGAATTACTGACTACTTTCCCGGGATGTGCGGTCATGAATTGGCGCCCTAGTGATTCCATAGATTCCAAGGATTCAGGCTTCCTTTCATGAAAGTAGGCCAAAAACTCGGGACTTATGGATGATAACACCTTATCTCTCAGCATAAGATCCATAAGTTGTTCAAACGAGTGTTCGATTTTTGACAACTCAATCCATCGGTTAAAGCACAACTTAATGGACGAGATGTATTCTGAAAAATCCTTATTGGAATCTGGAGTTAATGTTTTAAATCGAAGGCGATACCCATTCTCATCTAACTGATATTTTCTCAACAGCAAAGCCTTGATTGCATCATAGTCCTTACGACTGCTATCATCCATGGTACCTACAGCTAACAAAGCATCTCCTGTCAATAATGACATCAATCGAGTACACCATGATGGTTTTTCTAATTTGTGTTCTACACACACAGTATGGAATCTGTTTAAGAAAACCGATATGTCGTCTATGTTTTGATTGAATTTTGGTAAATTCAGCTTAAAAGAAGCAATATGCTCTTTTCTAGAGGAGCCTTCAACCTCATTACCGTTTTGTTTAATTGTATTTTGCAATTTAAGTTTTTCAAGCTCTATTGTAGCCATCTTTTCCGCATGTTCATATTGTGCTTTCTGGGCTGCTAATTCTCTTTCTTGTTCTTCTTGTCTTCTTCTTTGTTCTATGTCTTCTTCTATCCTTTTTTGTTCTCTTGCCTTTACTCTCTCTTCTTTGTCCCTAGCCCCTTGTTCCGTGGCAAAATCTTTAAGGGCTGACCCTTCTAAACCAAACTCCTTTCCAAGCTGGACAAAATGTTCTAAAGTCGACATGTTGTAAACTTATATTGTAACTTATTTAGTCCTTACTTAGTCTATACTCGACTTTAAGTCTTGCTGAGCACTCCCAGCACACTTGCCAATATTTAGGATTCTCAAGTTCACTCAAAATTAAATTATTATATCATCAAAGAATAACAATGGAGCATACAATACAATATAGACTGAAAAGACAACAGTGTAAGCAACAGAAAAAAAAATACTAAGAAAGGAGAAAAAAAAATAATTTACAGCTACATAAATGACATCACCACAACGAAGACAATAAATATACGTAAATCAAATAAATGATAGAAAGGTTAGATCTACAAAATACAAACAATAATGCATAAAAAATAACGAACTGTTCGACAACCACGAACTACAAGAAACATAACAGCACTTGTAAACAATGATGAATGTCATGAACTCGTATAGCACGCTAAACATACAACATTTTTAAGCTGAGCTGCTCCACGAAAAGATTACGTTCAGACCCTATAGACACCTTGATTCTTGGCTCAGCCGCAGCGAGATGCTCCCAAAAATCAAGTCCCTACCAACCGAAACCCGCTTACAACACAATAATACACATAGCACATAAATGGAGAAGAACTCTGCTGCCAAATCGTAAATAGCATTAGACCACATAAATATAAGAGCACTTATCTTCAAAACAATCCTCCTCTCAGAAACGCCTCTGATAAGTACGGTATCAGTGCTACACTACAGCACATAAAACAGAGCAACTTCATCCCCAGTGGTCTTCAGTGACATATCTTGCCGTTTCGCCATTTTAAACTGCCGGTTGCTTTGGAACCGAAGCACTTAATTGACGGGGGGACCTCTTCTGATGATCAGACTGCCTCCTGTTGTATCGCTCTGTAATAGAGTTTCCTATCACAGAACGAGTTTGCTGGTTACAATCTTCCGCTGATTACTTGAAATACTTCTGCCTTTCTGCCTCAAAAATTACGACAATCGACAGTACTTTGGCTGAAATTGCCGTTATAAAAAATGTTTCTTTGATATTCTTCATTAAAAACTTCTGCAGTGGAGAAAAATCTTTGCTGGCTTTTCATGACCCGATTTCAGCTGACCTCAAGACGAGCCGAACTCTCCCAGGCTAAACTGTGCCCTGGAATGTCGCGCGTAAAAGTATGGTTGGCCGTAAGCGTACTTTCTTCACTTTTTTTAATAATAAGTAGATAGTTCTTGCAGTGTATTTAACACCCATCCCCATACTTTCCACCAGAAATGTTAAAGGTGTTTTCAGGATATGAACATACGAACACTGCAACATGTAACGCGAATAATGGACGTTCACTTCGAAGTCATTTATATAGATTTATTTTACACAGGACAAACGATGAGCTCCAAGTTTTGATGAATAATGGCGGCATGCATTTTCATATCAGCAAGGAATAAAATACAACGACCGGTAGGCAGAATTACCGTCAGTAAAAGTCATAATGTCCACGAATTATCACTGCATATCAAACTTGTCGAAAAGTCATTTAATATTGCACTAAATACTTTCCTTTACACGCCATCCATCACAAGCACACATAGAAATATATTCTTCATAGAATCTGTAATTTATACAGTGGACTTCTACAAAACACAGTCCGAGCTCTCACACTTGCGTCCGAACACCTTCAAGTACACAGGCCACAAGAGGGCGTTACAAGTCTACCGCCGACGTGCATACCTAATTTTTACTGAAAACTGACGTCACTAATACTTATAATAGAGTGGTTTACTAGTAGTGCGTCTATGTGTTACCTCATCGGTTCACATCAATGCCTTCCCTAGAGAATGCACTGATGTGTACGAACATACGCGTAACAATATATATATATATATATATATATATATATATATATATATATATATATATATATATATATATATATATATATATATATATATATATATATATACATATATATATATTGTGGCAGTAATGCCTCCCCTGCTTTGCAGTAGTGGTCCAACAGTGGCCAAATCTCAAAAGTATCTAATATGGGCTTCAAAGGTGTCTACCTTTGCACAAGATTACTCTTGGCAGAGATGTAAATAGAAGAAATAAAACGCTTCTATCTCCAGGGAATCTTCACAAGATATTCAGAATAAGCGAGAACAATACTGCTTTAGCTGAGTATGTTAACTCTGTAATTCTGCCGACACTTTTGTGAAGGATTTAAGCACTTATTAATTTCAGCTCGTTCAAGCCCCAACCCCTAATTTACTCAGTGGAATTCTGTTATTCTAGTATAGCTCTGTTTAGAGTGTGTGTAGTAAGTTGACTGAGACAAACATGCAGTAACTTTAAAATGATTAATCGAAGTTAAATTTGTATAATTACAAATAACAAAATTTAATAATCACTTAAGTTTTAACAGTTGGAAAATAATTTGAATAGTTATGGATCAAGAGAAGTTATCTTCACAGTCGTTATGGATTGTGACATGTTACAAGAAGTTCAAGTGGCAGCATAGATTTGAACTTAGCTGCCAATGACGGTTCTTCTCCTTCTTATGGGTTGGTTCTTTTCACACTGCTCACGCTCGTCCCTGATCAAGGTTGTCGGGTGTAGCTCGTTTCTCAGAAATGTGAAGGAGAGTCTACCACGTGGGTCCTTTGTCTTAAAGCTTAGGCCACTGTTCCCTTCTTGTTCCAGAGATAGTACTTTCTGCTGGTACCACCAATAACTATGGTAAAAGAATAGAACGAAACGCTCTTCTGAGTATGGCGTTTTCCACTCCGTAGTTGTGGGTTCCTATCTTCCCATACCACCATCCCAATTAATTCAGGCTTTATCCGCGATGAGAATTAAATTTAATCCCTCGGGATAAAACTGTCTTTACATTTAAATAGAATAGATTTCATAGTTACTTTATATTTAAATGAAAAGGTTAATAATACCGATAATCTGTTTGCGTATTCACTGATTGACAAGTGTTCACAATATAAATTGAATATGTTTTCATTTATGTTTTCACTGATTGAAAAGTTTGAAACTTCCATTAACTTTAAAATGAATATTTTCTCATAGACACTTACACTGGTTTAAAGCTTGAAAACTTACATTAATTTTAAAGTGAATATGTTTATATGGGCATTCACACTGCTTTGAAAATGTAAGTATTATACTTAGAATGTACACCATTTCTTTCATTTTTCCCTCCCTGCTCTGTATGGAACCTGGAACTGCTTTATGCTTTTAGTTCTCATTACGAAACTAGCAATAAAGCAATCACCATTCCGTGCAGTGGTGGTTCATGAATCATCATTCTATACGCTAAGGTTGCCAGCCTCAAATGACTGACATCCACTAGCGAGTTTCACATATTAAACTTCAAATGGTAATATATACATATATATGTTAGTTCACATGTTAGTAATAAAATATGAAATGTAAATCACATACGCCTATCCTGGCTCACATACGTTTTGCTCAGATGATTAAAAGAGACTTGAATCGCCCTCTAACACGCGTCTGGGGTGTCGTTAATTTAATAAGTTCCCTCTCTGACTTCGTGTGTGGTCCTTCAGTTTCCTCAGTCCCAGTTTCCTTATTTAAAAATGCTAGAGATTTCCTGGGCTATATTGTAAGTCCTGATAAATACTCCAATAAAAGGTGTCCGGTATGTTAAGAAAGTATTCTGAATTCTAATTCTTCACTGTAGCAAGGTCTAGTATCTTGGCGAGCGATTTTCTCAAGTGAAAACAGCTTGAGAAAATGGTCAGATTATATTCACTGATTTCCCACGCGTTTGTTATGCGCGCCTCACAGAATCAGCCAATCTGATTTGAATATGTTGCATGACTCAGCTAATGCAAAATTTCAAACATTACTTTTCTAAAAATGGGCGGTAAACATACGGTTGCTCTGTGTACCAACTTACAAAAACGTCGATAAACTCATATGAAAACGTGTTCCCAATGTAACCATCATTACTTTTATTAGAAAGTAATCTCTTATCTGTGTCTGTCCATCAGTTGTCTCCCCGTATTTCAAGCTTTGGTGATGAGCGCACTCGTGTCTTATCAGTGATTAAGCACTGTGCTGAGGGGATTTACGTGTTTATCTGTGTACTGATATCGCTGCGCCCACGATAGCCAACATGGTTAGGTCGCTGCCACTCCTTGCAACGTAGGGAGAAATGGATAACAACCAGACATGTCTACTTATCCCTCAGAAGGGTGTAAGAAGGAAAATGCATAATATCTGCTACACATAGCAGAAAAAGAAAGAAAGAAAGTGCGACAAATGAAAGCACACAGTAAAATCAGTACCACAAATGTACCGATACTGTCGAAGTGAAACAAAGATCGAGGATGATCGCCCCATTTTGTGACAATATATATATATGTATATATATATATATATATATATATATATATATATATATATATATATATATATATATATATATATATATATATATATATATATATATATATATATATATACGTACATATTCACGAAGCATCGAACTTAGTCAAATAGCTGATACTGCATAAGGGAGTGAAGTATTAGAGACTTCACTATACCAAATCCAGCTTCGAGAGATGGAGTGAGGAGTTCCTCGCCGCCTTTGTCTTCCCTACGTCAAAAGCGGAGTTAGGTACCTATTTACAGCTGGATAGTCTGGAGCGTGACGCCATCATGTTTCGAACCCATACCTTTGCCGCGAGAGCCCAGCACTCTAACCACTTTGCAAATCGGGCGCTCGTATAACAGAACGTAAAACGAAAAACTAAAACCTACACTTTATCAGAGAAGTGGTGCCTTTCAGTCAGTCACAAAATTGATAATAAACAAAAATAACGACCAGTAATTTTGTAACGCGAAGATTGTATATAGTTATAAACAAGGTGGAATTGGTACTGGTGTCATGCACGTGATGGAACTTTACACAAAATCGCAACAATAGACATTAATTGTAAGAATCAAAAAACAAAAATTAATGCACAGATAACCAGGCCATAACTCAGTGGTTCTGAACTTTTCTGGAAGTGAAATGGAGGGAAAGAAACAAATTATTTAGAATAAGTTCGCTTGTAGCAACGATTTTCACGAAGTCGTTATGAGGAATTAGTAGTTGCAGCAGCAACAGTAGCATAACTAAGTAAGTGCTAGCAGTTGTTGTTCATGATTCAGCAGGAGCAGCAGAGTTTCTAGCAGCAGAAATATCACTAGAATTATAGCACGTTTCACTAGCTTTGCCCAACTTCAAATGTAATTATCTGATTAACCGTCGAACGTATTAATGCCATTTTTTGCATACGATGTTATATTGGGTTAGACCCAACAAATATATACTTTAAATTTGTGCATCTTGTCCAGTTCACATAAACGGATGAAATCCTTTGATCTTTGTCGGCATACTAATTATTGTGTATTGAAAAAAGAAATTTTACCACTTCATGCACAGATTCTGTGAATTGATTAGGCATAGGCGTGTCTACTATTACAATAATGTGGCCATCACGTTTGCATATGAATACCTGTTGAAGATGATTTCTTAAATGATCTGCATGGGAGATACTCGTGACATTGTTTTTCATTGACATTTAATGCGCTACCAAACTGGACCTTCATTGCTCTAATTATTTCAATAGGTATCACCACTTTGCGGTTCATAAATATCATAATGGAAAGTTTCTCCTCTACTGTGCTTGTAAATAACGGTAAGGTCATCTTTAAAGAAATTAAACTTCATCCGAATCATAATCAGATGTCTCTGAGAAATTGATAATCAATCTCGGCTGAATGAAGGACAAACCATCATTCGTCCAATATTCCTCTTCCTCTTGTAACACATGGTTCTCACATTTCTTCCAATAATCCCTGGCTATGTTCGAGATGGCGGCTTTTGTAAGTATTTCAACATCTTTTAATTTGAACGTCCTATTTTCTGTTGCTACCTGTTCCTTAATTTTAGCCCAGACTAATTCTATTGGGTTTAAGTGAGAATGGTAAGGAGGCAATCTTAAACATCTGTGACCATGTTCATGGATTGCCTTGTCTATGTGAAATATCTTTGTATGCTGTGTCTTTTTTTTACAATTCCAAGTAATTCAGGCTTCAGGGACATTTCGTTGAATGGAATGTTGTTTTTGGTCAGCCAAATCTTTATTACATCTTTAGTACTTGATGAATTAGGAACTTTATCTTCTGGTGCCACAACGTTGTGATATGAAGCATTGTCCATTATCAAACACGACGGTCTATCCAATGAAGGAAGTACATGATTCACAATCCAATCTTGAAATATCTTGCCATTCATCTCTGTATGATAATCCCTATTATCTGTGGATTTTGAAACAAATATGAGTTCAGTATTATTTAGAAGCCCATGATGGCTGCTTCCTGGATGTGCAATTATTAGGCGCTGTCCTTTGCTGCTTGGTACTAGTCTCTTAGTTGTTCCATCAGATGATTGCCATTCTCGTTCATTACTGTGGTGCGCATTGATCCAAGTTTCATCTAAATACACAAAATCATAACAATCTCTTCTCATTTCTCTGACCTCGCGTAAATATTTGCTTCTCATTGCCACTATATGAGGCTTCTCACAAATAAGGTTTCTACCACCAACATATTTTCTAAAAGTGAATCCCAAACTCCTAATAGTCCTCCATAGCGTAGATTTGGAAATATCAATGTCATTATTCTTTCTTAACCAAATTTTCAATTTCCTTAAAGTCACTGCCTCATTATTGTGAAACATATTGCAAATTTCTCTGCGGATCAATTCTCTGTCAAAATTATCCCCCACTCTTGGCCTAATTTTCGTGTGTAAAACACTGGAATTAGACATTTCAGATGTCGCTATCCAGCGGTGCAATGATCGTTTGCTTATCCCCAAGGCGTGAATAGTCCTCTTTTGTGGGTTTGAAATAGAATGATATAGTTTTCCTCGAGTAGCTTCATTGCAGAAATACTTAAAAATCCTATTTGTGATTTGCTGTAATGTCATAAAATGTACTCGCAGACTCATTTTTCCATCTTAATCACACAATAATTTTTGTAGACACACCTCTGATTGACAATGTGTGCGTTGCACCGGATATAAACTGTTTTATGTTCAAGAAATGCGATTTCACGCAATTTAACTCAAAAATCATGCCAATTGCTTGATAAACCAAAAATGTGCAAATGAGGTCGTATAATTTACTGTAGACATTTCAATATGTGTGCGTGTGATGTGTGTTGGCAAGTAGGATTTTATATTATATCGCAAAGAAACGAAAATTGAAACCAATGGCCGCATTTTAATGAAAAATTTAATTCATAGGGTCTATACCATTTCAAATTCACACACAAAATTTCACTTATATGCGTTATATATTCGCTGAGATATAGCATTTTGAAGTTGGGCAAAGCTAGTGAAACGTGCTATAGTTGTATTTTTGCAGCAGCCGAAGCAGTAGACGCGGTGTTAGTAAAAGATTAGGAGGGTCCCATAGCATAATACATTGTAAGAACGTGATGTATTAGATGCTTCACCATATGAGGTCCAGCTTTATGAGGTGGTGGGATCAGTTCCCGTTTCCGCTGCCTTTGCTTTCCCAAACTCAAGAGCAGTCTGCTACCCATTTACAGCTGGGCTTTGAGCCCGGTAACCAGACTCTGGTCTCAGTAGGCTGCTAGATGGTGGTAGTAAATAAAGAGTAAGAAATAGAAGTAGTATTTCTAGCAGTGTTTAGATCCAGTGGGAGCACAGCAGCAGCAGTAGGTGTCAAAGTAGTAGTAGCTATTGCAACATAACAACATCGTAACGTTAGCAATAGTAGTAATACAAGTATTAGTAATTGTTGTAGCAATAGTAGTATAGTAAGTAATATTAACAGCAATGATAGTAGTGGTAAGAGCAGTAGTAGTAGTACTGGCAGTGGTAGTGGTGGTGGTGGTAGTAGAAGTAGTAGACATAGTATTAGTAGTATTATTCGTAGTAGTAGCAGCGGTAGTAGAGGTAATAGTAGTAATAGTTGTGGTAGTGGTGGTAGTGCTGACAGTTGTAGTAATAATAGCAGTAGTAACAAAAGTAGTAGTGGTGGTGGTAATAGTAGTAGAAGTAGTCCTGGTGGTGGTGTCAGTAGTGGTGGTGTTAGTAGTGGTTGTGCTTGTAGTAGTGGAAGTAATCGTAGTAGTAATAGCAGTAGTAGGGGTAGTGGCTCTGATGGTGTTGCTAGCAGTAGTAGTCGTGGTGGTGGTAATAGTGGTAGCAGTAAAAGTAGTTTTAGTAATTGCATTATAGTAATATTAACAATTTTAATAGTAATAGTAGTAGCAGGAAAAGTAATTTTAGCAGTTGAATTACAGTAATATTAACAGCAGCAGTTGCAATAAAGTTAGTACTGTAGCTACAGTAGTAGTAATACAGTAGTTGATTGAGTTGTAGTTCTGGTAACTGTTACATCTTCTTTTGCGCACCCGATGTGTTCAATTGTGTGAATCGTTGTTGTGCCTAAACGCTACCGCATTCCGTTCAATAGAAACTCCGTATGGGTACAACAACGATTCAAAGAAGTGAACACATCGTGGTGCGCAAAAGCAGATGTAACAGTAACATTATAAGGTGTTGCAGTAGTAGTAAACGTAGTATTATCAGTAGCATTAATAGTAGTTGCAGAGGACGAAGAGGTACAGGTAACGTCATGCCATACACTGCCGTATGGGAGAGAAGTGTTAGAGATTTCACTGTACTAGGTTCAGCTTTTATGTGGTGGGGTGAACGGATCGCTTCCTTGCTGCCTTAAAAAAGTAGTCCCATTGTAGATACTGTCTTAGGGGAGTGAAATGTTAAAGATGTCACTATAGTAGGTTCAGCATCGAGAGGTGGGGTGGTCAGTTCCCTTCCTCGTTGCCTTTTCCTTTCCTAACTGAAGAGCAATGCCAGGTACCCATTTAAGCTAGGTAGATTGGAGCGTGTCGATACCGTGAGAGAACAGTGATCTAACCACTCTGCTAAAATGACCTCTCTTGTTGCCTTTGCGTCACGTATCCATTTACTGCTAGACAGACTGGAGAGTGACGGTCCCAGGTTCAGGACCAGACAACTTTGTCTCGAGAAGCAGGGGCTCAAACCTCTTTGCTACTCGACACTGAGATAACAGAGGAGATTAGAATATTAAGGTGATGAGGGGTAAAAAAGGAAAGGAATAATAACCAAACCAGTTAAAACAAGAAGTGTAAGAGAAATGCTGACAATAATAATTAAGGATCCCGTTACACGCCCATTGAGGCATATTGGGAATATGGTGTTAGGCCCATATTTTCGTGACCATTGGTACACTAGGGGTGATGTGGTCAGCATCACGCCGTCCGCCTTAACCTTCCCAGAAGTTGCTCTGGTACCCATTTGGCGCTGGGTCGACCCATGTGTCGTTTGCGCCCTAAAAAAAATCCCACCTCATCTGGGGATCGAACCATAGACCACTGAGCTAGGAAACCAGTGCACTAACCACTATGCTACCGCGGCTCCCACAGGAGAAAGACGAAGATTAAGAACTACCTGGTTGCAATAAACCGTCAGTTACCAATAAACTAACAAACGCAGGAAAATAAAATGTTTTAAAAAAAAACGTGAATTTAACAAACTAGCTGTCAGTGTCGACATTTCACAGAAAGATATTGATATATAATAATACGTAAAGACATAACGGATGACAACATCGTAGCACTGCACCATCATCAAACACTATAATAAGAATCAAAATGAGAGGAAAAGAACGTTAGTATAATCATACCTTGTTAACATTACTACTTTTAAAAAAACTCCCTTCTAAAGTTCACGGAACCATGTTCCGTATAAATGGGACGTTGATAAAAGAAGTTGTTGGATAATGTGTGAGATTTAAGTGAGATACATGAAATTCACCGCCGTATAGACAAACTTAACAGCTTCTCAATCGATAACAACCTTGCCAGATCGCCTAGGGTATTCTGTGTTAAGATTCTTGATTTTGTCCCAAGACGTAGTTTGAGCTCAAACCAGAGTAATGAGCTGTGTCTTCTAGGCCTTTAGTGACTCAGTGTGACGTCGTAATTGCAGTGAGAAATAAACTTTGAAAACAAGATACGATCGAACGATGCTTCTAAAAAAGATCCTAAATAAACAAATGTGCGAAACGCGTGTTTTTGACACTTCGTTTTATTTCCTGAACTATTAATTAGCGCGCGAAATTGTCACAGAAAAGGAGGCGTTTTCACTGTTATAAAATTATACGCTTGGTGAATTTAAGTGAGATTCTCGTGAAAATTGCGTAAGGGGGAAATATATTTTTTTATCTAATCGCGGGGGACAGCATAATTTGCGACGTGCTTTGATTCCATGCTGCATCCGGTGACAAAAATTACTGCTGTTATTGGTAGTAAACATGAAGGCTTAGACATCCGGGTGGGGCAAACAGGGGGGATAATTGTGGAAGCAGGTTTGGGAAATTTCATCGTGAAATTTAGCTTTTGTTTTTAAAAGCTAGTAAATACAATAATTTTATTTTATTTTAAGGGAATGGGAGTAGAACTGACTAGCATCATGTGATCTTCATGTGCCTTCTCTCATACGCCATTTTGATCCACCCAGTTCAACTAAAATCGGTTTTAATTAGAGTATTTAGTGTAATTTTATCTTCAATGTTGTGCTATATTCAAATACCTTTTGTTTGCTGTTGGTGACAAATTACATTAGAATTTGTTTTCTTGCTTCTTAACATTTACAGAATACAGCATTTTCTTATCAGTCGTTTTCACGTGTTGTTTGTAATATTTCATTGTTTTGCATTACTATAATGTAACAATTTTTTTTCAATAAATTTTGCTTCGTTTTGGCAAGGCCCGTCCCGTTTTTGCAAGTTCAAATATGCTAACCTTATGACCTTATTAATTTACTTCTTTCTTTCTTTCTTTCTTAATCGGAATCTCTTCTACCCCGTAAACAGGGTGTAAAGGTGACCCAGAGATCACAAGGCTCTCGGGCAAAACATGCAATCAAAATGTTTGACAAACAGGTGATTAGCCCATTGTGCCTTATTAATTTACAAAAAAAATGTAAATTCATTATGTTAGTACTTTTATGATTGTAGTTAAATGCACTGTATTTTGATAAGTTTAAACACTTATTGTACAGCTCGCATGAAAGTTAGTCACTGCTAAACACGTTTCACTAGCTTTGTCCAACTTCAAATGTAATTATCTGATTAACCGTCGAACGTATTAATGCCATTTTTTGCATACGATGTTATATTGGGTTAGACCCAACAAATATATACTTTATATTTGTGCATCTTGTCCAGTTCACATAAACGGATGAAATCCTTTGATCTTTGTCGGCATACTAATTATTGTGTATCCAAAAAAGAAATTTTACCACTTCAGTCACAGATTCTGTGAATTGAATAGGCATAGGCGTGTCTACTATTACAATAATGTGGCCATCACGTTTGCATATGAATACCTGTTGAAGATGATTTCTTAAATGATCTGCATGGGAGATACTCGTGACATTGTTTGTCATTGACATTTAATGCGCTACCAAACTGGACCTTCATTGATCTAATTATTTCAATAGGTATCACCACTTTGCGGTTCATAAATATCATAATGGAAAGTTTCTCCTCTACTGTGCTTGTAAATAACGGTAAGGTCATCTTTAAAGAAATTAAACTTCATCCGAATCATAATCAGATGTCTCTGAGAAATTGATAATCAATCTCGGCTGAATGACGGACAAACCATCATTCGTCCAATATTCCTCTTCCTCTTGTAACACATGGTTCTCACATTTCTTCCAATAATCCCTGGCTATGTTCGAGATGGCGGCTTTTGTAAGTATTTCAACATCTTTTAATTTGAACGTCCTATTTTCTGTTGCTACCTGTTCCTTAATTTTAGCCCAGACTAATTCTATTGGGTTTAAGTGAGAATGGTAAGGAGGCAATCTTAAACATCTGTGACCATGTTCATGGATTGCCTTGTCTATGTGAAATATCTTTGTATGCTGTGTATTTTTTACAATTTCAAGTAATTCAGGCTTCAGGGACATTTCGTTGAATGGAATGTTGTTTTTGGTCAGCCAAATCTTTATTACATCTTTAGTACTTGATGAATTAGGAACTTTATCTTCTGGTGCCACAACGTTGTGATATGAAGCATTGTCCATTATCAAACACGACGGTCTATCCAATGAAGGAAGTACATGATTCACAATCCAATCTTGAAATATCTTGCCATTCATCTCTGTATGATAATCCCTATTATCTGTGGATTTTGAAACAAATATGAGTTCAGTATTATTTAGAAGCCCATGATGGCTGTTTCCTGCATGTGCAATTATTAGGCGCTGTCCTTTGCTGCTTGGTACTAGTCTCTTAGTTGTTCCATCAGATGATTGCCATTCTCGTTCATTACTGTGGTGCGCATTGATCCAATTCATTCATTCATAACCCTCCACTCCCAAAGGAGCATAGGCCTTCAACAAACACATGCCAAGTCCTCCTGTCACGTGCCATCATCTCAAGTTCTTTCCATGTTCTCCTCATCATTTTCACCTCTGTTTCCAACTCTCTTCTCCACGTACTTCTTGGTCTTCCTCTGCCTCTCTTGCCCTGGGGGTTCCAGAACAAGGACTGCCTTGTAATGCTATCAACAGGTTTCCTCAGTGTGTGTCCTATCCATCGCCATCGTCTTCTTCTCATCTCTTGTTCCACTGGCACTTGTCCAGTTCTTGTCATCAGTTCCACATTGGTAACCTTGTCATACCATTTTAATCACTCTATTCTACGCAAGCACCCATTTATGAAAGTCTGTAGCTTTTTGGTTGTTGTCTTTGTTGTTCTCCATGTCTCCAAGCCATACAATAGGACTGACTTCACATTTGAGTTGAAGATTCTTATTTTCGTGTTGGATCCGATTTCTCTTGATCTCCATATATTTCCCAATGCAATGAAAGCTCCTCTTGCCTTTTGTATTCTTATTTTGATATCGCTGTCTGTCCCTCCAACTTTGTCTATATTACTGCCAAGGCATTGATCCAAGTTTCATCTAAATACACAAAATCATAACAATCTCTTCTCATTTCTCTGACCTCGCGTAAATATTTGCTTCTCATTGCAACTATATGAGGCTTCTCACAAATAAGGTTTCTACCACCAACATATTTTCTAAAAGTGAATCCCAAACTCCTAATAGTCCTCCATAGCGTAGATTTGGAAATATCAATGTCATTATTCTTCCTTAACCAAATTTTCAATTTCCTTAAAGTCACTGCCTCATTATTGTGAAACATATTGCAAATTTCTCTGCGGATCAATTCTCTGTCAAAATTATCCACCACTCTTGGCCTAATTTTCGTGTGTAAAACACTGGAATTAGACATTTCAGATGTCGCTATCCAGCGGTGCAATGATCGTTTGCTTATCCCCAAGGCGTGAATAGTCCTCTTTTGTGGGTTTGAAATAGAATGATATAGTTTTCCTCGAGTAGCTTCATTGCAGAAATACTTAAAAATCCTATTTGTGATTTGCTGTAATGTCATAAAATGTACTCGCAGACTCATTTTTCCTTCTTAACCACACAATAATTTTTGTAGACACACCTCTGATTGACAATGTGTGCGTTGCACCGGATATAAACTGTTTTATGTTCAAGAAGTGCGATTTCACGCAATTTCACTCAAAAATCATGCCAATTGCTTGATAAACCAAAAAATGTGCAAATGAGGTCGTATAATTTACTGTAGACATTTCAATATGTGTGCGTGTGATGTGTGTTGGCAAGTAGGATTTTATATTATATCGCAAAGAAACGAAAATTGAAACCAATGGCCGCATTTTAATGAAAAATTTAATTCATAGGGTCTATACCATTTCAAATTCACACACAAAATTTCACTTATATGCGTTATATATTCGCTGAGATATAGCATTTTGAAGTTGGGCAAAGCTAGTGAAACGTGCTAGAGTTACTTCCACACTCTTTTACATTGTTTTCATCGGCTGGGCCAATGCCAATCAAAACTTCTATCACAAAAACGAAATATAACTAAAGTGATTAAGAAGGCGTACAGTTTGTATTTTGGCTGCAGAATAGGAGATCAAGATAAGAGCTGGGCGCCACACATATGCTGCAATACATGTGCAGCACATCTTAAACTGTGGTTGACTGGCAAAAGGCAAGCTATGCCTTTTGCAGTCCCAATGATTTGGAGAGAGCCCACTGATCATCTCAAAAACTGTTACTTTTGCATGGACCCTCCAATTGGGAAAGGCATATCAAAGAAGAAAAAATGGACTCTGGAATATCCAAACATCCCCTCTGCAATACGTCCGGTACCACATGGCGATAACCTACCAGTTCCCAAAGTGTCAGAATCATTTTCAGCTGCTTCCACTGATGAAGAAGAGGACATTGGTGGTCCTGAACCATCAACCTCAAGCGACCCAGATTTTGAGCAAACTACATCCACTAAATAACACTTAATAACCCAGGGTGAACTGAATGATCTTGTAAGAGATCTGAATTTACCGAAGAACAAGGCGGAGCTTTTGGGTTCCAGATTGCAACAGTGGAATCTCCTGGCAGAAGATGTACAATTTCTGTGTATATGAACCGCCAGAAGCCGCTTATTACATTCTTTTTCAAAGAGGGTGGCCTTTCTGCGTGCCACAACATTTCTGGTTTAATGGCAGCCCTCAAAATCAATTACGTACCGGAAGAGTGGAGGCTTTTCATTGATTCATCCAAGACGAGTCTTAAAGCTGTTTTGTTGAATAATGGTAATGTGCTACCGTCAATTCCAGTTGGTCACGCAGTTCATATGAAAGAAACTTATGAAAACATTAAGCAGCTTTTGAAATGTATAAACTACGATCATCATCATTGGTCACTTTGCGGTGACTTAAAAGTGGTCGCTCTTTTGCTTGGACTACAGGGTGGATACACCAAGTACTGTTGCTTTCTCTGTGAATGGGATAGCCGTGCACGAAGTGACCATTACATCAGAAGACATTTGCCAATCAGGCAGTCATTGCAGCCTGGCAGTAAGAACGTTGAGAACCCAGCACTTGTCGACACCAGCAAGATTTTGTTGCCACCCTTGCACATTAAGCTGGGTCTCATGAAAAACTTTGTCAAGGCAATGGAGAAAACAGATGAGGCTTTCAAATACCTCATCAGAAAATTTCCAAGACTGAGTGAAGCTAAAATAAGAGTGGGAGTATTTGTTGGTCCGCAAATTCGAAAACTTCTTCATGATGACGAGTTTCTTTGCATGTTGCATGGCAAGGAAAAAGCAGCATGGCTAGCATTTAAGTCGGTGGTGGACAATTTTCTTGGAAACAACAGATCTGATAATTGCAATGAAATTGTAGAAAATCTCCTTCTGAAGTATAAGAGTCTTGGCTGCAACATGACTTTGAAAATTCATTTTCTGGATTCTCATCTGGATTTCTTTACGTCAAACTGTGGAGCGGTCAGTGATGAGCATGGTGAACGATTTACCAGGACATTGCTGCTATGGAGACAAGGTATCAAAGCAATTGGAGCCCTTCAATGCTTGCTGATTACTGTTGGACTGTGACAAGAGACACCTCATCGATTGACTACAAGAAGCAAGCAAAGAGAGCTCGAACAGCGACTGAATAACGACGGAATGGGTTCAAATGTGCCTTTTTAAAACATGATATGTGAACTTTAAATAATGTTTTTATTTTTTTCTATCATTTTATGTTGAAATATCAATTAATTGAGTATGTAACCATAATTTTTATAATGCTAAAGTAGAAAGACTAGCTGTTCACCCCAGAGAATTAAACAAGCATACATTATTTGTATTACTGTCATGTAAATTCATCATTTAAAAACAAACCAGAGCCAATTGGTGAATTTCATTATGATATTTGAAATCAGCATGTCAAAATCAATAAGAAATGGTATATTTAATTTCTGGTACAAAAAACTTTTGAAAATTTGTTGACTAGTGTTACACACGAGCGTTTCTTGACGCGCGTTTCTCACGCGTGACGAATGAAGGAGTAAGGGATTTACAGGCTGCTCAGCCGAGCGAGACTGTCTGTAAATCCGTACTCTTTCATTTGTCACGCGTGAGAAACGCGCGTCAAGAAACGCTCGTGTGTAAGCGGCCTTACGTGTTTTTGTTTGAACAGAGCCCGCTGGACATTTTCTGTAAGGTAAAGGTAAAAATAATGTCCTAGAAGATGCTAGCGTTGGGGGAGAGGGTTACGTTTTTGAGATTTAACCTATTTTCAGTTTCAGCTTCATGAAGTGTAGTGGCCAGTTACCTTCCTCACTGCCTTTGCCTTCTCTAACTCAGAATCAGATGAAGATACCCATTTTACACGTGGATAACATGTAGCGTGAAGAGACCTAATTTCGAACCCAACCGTTTTGCCACGAAATAGCAAGTGCTGTATCCGCTTTACCACTCGTTATCATCCTTCAGTACAAATGTAATTTTTTTATCAACGTAATGTGAAAGCCTTTGCTTTTCTCCCGTAACACTACCACCAGATCAGATCTAGGCATGGGAAGCAATAAAAAATTAATAATAGAGCATACAATGAAATATAATAGACAAATAATACCTTCCACCCTACCCCTCTGAACTAAGAAATCAACACAGATTGCAGTATAATTATTGACAATTATTTTTTTTTTTGGTTTCCGCCTAGCAGACGTCAGGGACACACTAATGTCGCAGTATTGAAATCAATAAAAGTATCAATACGGACAGCTCACGTTGGATCGACCATGTCTGATATATTGCCAGTCATGACGTTACACTCCAGGTCCCTTTATACAGGAGGTGATCATTGGTATTTAATGGGTATTTGTATCATCATGTCTTTATCACCATCAGCTGCCATCTTCACATCAAAAGTAGGCTGCAGTGTACGCCCAAAGTCTTCTGTCGCTTTTCTTGATGGTGCACTGTGATAAAACTTTTGCTGTCCATCTGTTGATTTTCAAGGGTTCACATTATTTGGTCCGGAGCAGTTTATCCTATTTCTTTCTTTGTCTCTTCAGATACCCCAGGGGATTACACAGTGCTAGAAGAATATGACGAAGAGAAAAGATCAGAAGAAGAGAAGAAAATAGAAGAAAACAATAAGAGAAATAAAGAGAAGGCATGTTTCTGAAGATTTATTTAGGAAGATATCGCTGACATTTTTGTATAGCCCTGTGTGGATACTGTTAAAGAGGAATGCTTTAAAGCAGCGCATTTTAACTTAAAGAAGGCGTTGGAAATGGATAGGACACACGTTAAGAAAACCTGTTTTAACTTAAAGAAGACGTTGGAGATGGATAGGACACACATTAAGAAAACCTGTTTTAACTTAAAGAAGACGTCGGAGATGGATAGGACACACATTAAGAAAACCTGTTTATTGCACCACTACCAGACAGTTCTTTTTCTGGAATCCTCAGGTAAGAGCGGTAGAGGAAGACAAAATAACACAAGTAAAAGAGAACTGGAGACGGACATGAAGGGATGGAAAGACCTGAGGACGCGGAACAGGTAGACTTGGCATAAGTTTGTTGAAGGCCCATGCTCCTTGTCGAGTTGAAAGGTGAAAGAAGAGAAGAAAACAAGAATGCTCTACATAGTCGTAAAATAAGCAGGAGTTGCCAAAAGCTAGTGAAGCAAGTAAACAGAATTAGTCATGAATATGGATTGGACATTAACACTGAGAGAATGAAAACTTTGATAATGGGCAAAGCCAACATTAAACCAATGTTAATGATAAGAATAAAGGGGATAATCCTGGAACAAGTCAAGAGTTTGTTATATCTTGGTCATGTAATAACAGAAGATAGCAGACGCGAAACAGAAATCAATAAGGGAATAGGAATGGCGTTAGGTACATTCAACAACATGAGACAAATACTGACATCTAAACAATTAACTCATAAATTCAAACTGAGAATCATCAAATGCTATATATATTCTTCATTACTGTATGGTGTAGAAACATGGACAACGAACAAGCAATCAGAAGAAAGAATTTAGGCCCTTGAGATATGGGTTTATAGAAGAATGGGGCACGTCTCATGGAAAGAGCAGAAAACGAATAGAGGTGCAAGAAAACCTAAGAATGAAAAGAGAAATAATGAAGGAGATCAAAATTAGACAGCTAAAATATTTTAGCCATGTAAAAAGACATAACACCTTGCAGAATACCATCATATAAGGCAGAGCTGAAGGCAAACGTGAAGAGGAAGCCAGTGCTATAAGTAGGAAGATAACATCAAGAGATGGACAGGAAACACTCTATCAGAGTGCACCATCAAGACAAGAGACAGAAAACGTTGGAGATCCATTGCAGCCGACCTTCAATATGAAGATGGCACCTCATGATGATGAAATGAAATTGAATGAAAATTAATCAAATATAAAACAAGGAAACAAACTAAACAACAACTTAATTCAAATATACCGTCCACAAAACTGGCCTCCCAACACGAGCGCCTGCTAAAGATCGGTCCTGATTACTGGCATGTCGTCCTTTAAGAGTTAAAATAAGACGTATGCACTAACGGAAAAATCCTGAAATCCAAACCTCAAAACTTTGCATAGAAATATCCAGAGTTTTCTCAGTGTCATTCTTCTTCTTCTTTGATCCTTAGCCGCCGACCGTCAAAGCAGTCAGTGGCCATCACGCCTAGTGGCGTCTGTAGGGCAACAACAAATTGATTCCACTTTGCTCGGTCGGCGGCCATCCTTCGTACAGTGCCCCAACTCTGGTTCATTCTTTGCATCTAGGCCTCCACAATCCTCCGCCAGGTTGTTTTTGGTCGGCCTCTTTTTCGTTTTCCTTCAGGGGTCCAGAGCATAGCTGTTCTTGTGATGGCATCGGGGTCTCTTCTGAGGACATGGCCAACCCAGCTCCAGCGTCTGCCAGCTATGATGGTGTGCATGTCCTCTTGCTTGCTCCGAGTAAGCAGATCTTGGTTGGTGATGGTATTCGGCGAAAAGATTCGGTGAATTTTTCTTAGGCATGTTGTGTGAAAAGAGGACAATTTCGACATTTCCTTCTCTGTAACTCTCCAGCTCTCCGCACCATAGAGAAGCACAGAAAGCACACAGCTCTGATATAATCTTAATTTTGTGCAATCTCAGTGTAATGACTTCTCATTACTGTAGATGTTAACAGACAGTGGCCGAGAAAGCAGAGACGAGTGCTAATAAGTGCAGTCTAGACCGTAGTTTTTGTTGTTGTTGTTGTTGTGGTTTTTAGTTTAAGACCATTACCGAGCAACGCAAGGATCAGAAAAAGCCAAACTGTCAAAATTATAATAATAATAACAAATTCATTCATTACGCCGCAAGGAGCCCATGTCAGCAACGAAAGTATGCCAAGTCCACCTGTCACGTACCAACATCTCAAAGTCTTTCTATGTCTATCTTGTCATTTTCTTTGCTGTCTCCAGATCTATTATATATAATCGAAAGAAATGTTAATATTTAATAATTACTAATGACTTTAATAATGTTTTCATTTGAAAATAATTTGCAAATTGTTTTATTGTGGGGTAGAAATGTAAAAGGCAATAATGCCTATTTCTTTAATCTCAAGAAATAAAGATTTAGTTTGTTCATTCTTTCTCCGTTTGTTTTTCGTTCCATCCCTGCCTCCCACCCTGAGGATTCCAGGACAAAGAATATCCCGTCTAAAAAAAAAAAAGCCTAACTATTTTCTAACACTTTCTCAGACACGCCACATTCAAACACACAGAAACTCACAACTTAATACAGTTTTCTCGCAAGCGAAAACACAACTTAAAGAAAAAATAACGCAAGGTAATTTCAACTGACATAATTTGTTCTCACGATGACGTTCCATAGGAGAGACGTGAAACGTGGTCTATTGTTCACAACAATGGCATTAAAAGTTCATTTTTATTGACCACTTATCGATTTTGATGCTTTTGTAATACGTTTCTCTACTGTAGTTACATTTCCATTTTACTGGAATGTTGTTCTTTGCTTCGATCTTTTTCGCCGTCGGTGGAAATAGTACTCAACAATGAACGTTGTGTATTAGCTAGAGATGTTAATGGACTTTTTCTCGGCGCAGCTTCCCAAATAATAATTCACCGTGCTTGAAAGTTTGTGTACAGAAAGGGTTCAAGAAGTACAAAACAGCTTTTAGTAGCAACGAAAAAAAAAGGATAACACCTCCACCGCTACAGAACCGCACATTTAAAAAGCATAGCTGAAGAGGAAGAGTGAGAACGAAATATAGAAATTTAAAGAGATGGTGTGTGGGCTCACACATATAATTGTCTAGTCTAGACGTTTTAGTTAACAAGGTTATAGTCAGGACATCAAACTCGTAGGAACGGAATAAACCAATGAAAGCAAAAATAGTGCGAACAATATCTCTTGAATATAACAACCGCACTCACACAAATGCACACTTGTCACAGAGTGCTCGAAGATTTTGTCTAGATTATTTTAAAATTCCTTACTTTTCTTTTCCTTCACATTTTGTCTGTTTTCTCTACGGAAATATTTGCACCTGCGATCGTTTCTTTAGCTGTTTTTCAAGTCTTCACTAATAGTCCTGTCATACTATCCAAATTCTATTTTCTTCTACAAAGGCACTTTAAAGCATTTCTTTAGGGACGTCTATGCGATTTATTCGCTTAGTCGAAACGACAGTGATTCCCAGAGTATTAAATTTCCGTGTTCAGTGGTCAAATGGAGACCGCCATGATAAATCTTGGTACCGTACGTGTCTAAACGAGAGACGGGAAATAATTAACTCTTGGCGTGGGAATCAGGAAATGTTTTAACTTCATGCGAACGAATGCTGAGTTTTAAGATCACTTGCTGATTAACCGTTGGGAGACAACGCACGCTTATAAGTTATAGAATAGAAGCATCAACTTACCTCATACCTACAAGTATATGTGATTGATTGAGTAAACGCTACTAAAGTTCTATTTCTTAAGCGGTGGATAAAGTCCTGAGCGGTAAGCAAACTCTCAGTATTCGCTTAATTAGCTAACTCTAATATCAAGGGATTAGTTAATTGATGTAAAGTGTGAAATACTTAATATTGTGGTTTTATTTCTTTACATTAGAATGATAGCTATTTTGCATTTATGTATTTTGAATGTTATTGATGCATTATATTGATGTAAGTACTGGCTGGTATCTGAAAGTACTACATTCTAATGATTTTGAGAAAGCTGTTGTGAACGAGAGAAGAACCATGTTGTTCAAGGAACGAGTGAATGAAATAGCTTTCCTCCCATGCAGTCACGCGTGGACGCACACGGCAAGGCGTCTGCTTGTAACAAAGGTTGACCTTACTGACCTGACCAGTGTGAGACTACCGCTAGACAGGAATTTGTAAACAAACGGACAGTCGCTTTTAAGGAAGACTGACTGTTACGGTTTCAGGTAAATATATTATTAGGCACCATTCTGAGACGAAATGTCCAGAGTGGCTGTAGTTAATATATCTGTAAAACAAACAGAAGATTGATTGCCTGT